>PVLD010010042.1:0-73019 GCA_004027595.1 Dinomys branickii | reverse complement strand
ATCTTGAAGACATAGGAGTAGGCAGAGAGTTCATGAACAAAAATGAAACTGCAAGGGAAACACTTCAAAGAATCAGTAATTGGGACCTCATCCTACTGAAAAGTTTTTGTACATCTAAAGAAATCACCAGCAAAGTAAAAAGAAAACCCACAAATTGGGAAAAAATCCTACCTGGCTGTCCCTCAGACAAAGGACTGCTGTCTAGAACATACAAAGAACTGAAAAACATGTACCTGTCCAAATTCAAAGACCCAATCCACAAATGGGCATCTGAGATGAATACACACTTCTCAGATAAAGAAATACAAATGGCAAATAAATATATGAGAAAATGTTCCACATCCTTCGTCATTTCGAGAAATGCAAATTAAAACAACATCGAGATTTCATCTCGCCCCAGTAAGACTGGCCAGTATGAAAAAGTCATCCAATAACAAATGCTGGTGAGGCTGTGGAGAAATAGGGACTCTATTACACTGCTGGTGGGAATGCAGACTGGTGCAACCACTGTGGAGAGCAGTTTGGAGATTTCTCAGCAAACTAGGTCTAGAGGTTCCATTCAAACCAGCTATACCCCTTCTGGGTATTTTCCCAGAAGATCTGAAAACATCATATCACTCTGATATATGTGCACCCATGTTTATAGCGGCGTAATTTGTAATAGCTAAAATGTGGAAGCAACCCAAGTGTCCATCCACAGAAGACTGGATTAAAAAACTGTGGCATTTTTATATAATGGAATATTAGTCAGCTATAAAGAAAGACAGTTTTGGGGACTTTGTAGGCAAGTGGTCAAAACTGGAATCCATACTCATAAGTGAAATAAATCAGCAGTACATGAGCAGGCAACGTATTGTGTCACTGGTGTAAGAACCTGAGGGTGGGAATATAAACTAAGAGACATGAAGGAAATCTGTTCAAAAGCAAAGAACAGATGGGACGAGGGAAAGGAGCAAAGAAAGAGGCAAAAATGTATGTATGTATATATGTATATACATATGTGCAGGAGGGCTAACATGGGTCTACTATTGTATTATGTCACTTAATGCTAAGGAATAATTGATGATGGGTTATTCGATCAATCTTGTATGTCTGTATGTGTTATCCTGAACACATACTTCGAAGATATCAATATGCAAAGCAGCAACTATTGTTGGTTTTTAAAATTTTATTTATTTATTTATTTATTTATTTAATTTTTTTTTGTCTTTGGGTTTTTGTTTTTTGTGTTTTTCTGTTGTTGAGATGATTAATTGTCTGACCAAATTTTGCATGTCTGTATCTGTGTTCATGTATATACACTTCGAAGATATCAATAGGTAAAGCAACAACCATTGTTGAGTCCATGTCACCTTGTCTGTGAATCAGTTTTGATTGTACTATTTTTTATGCTAGTTTGTGTCTGTTTGTTAATGTTTTTGTGCTTTTATTTAAAAAAAAAAAAGCAGTACACTATTCAGCACACTATACAAATCAACCATCCTTAATGTGAGAATCTGAAATCCATAATCTGAGTTTTTTTTTAGTAGTTTTGCATTCTGGAGTATTTCAGAGTTTGGATTTTCAGAATAGGGATATTCAACTGGTAACTATGCTCATAAACCAAAATCTGAAAATTCTAAAAGGGATACCTAACCTGTGTAATTTTACAGAGAAGGAAGGCAGAGAGTAATCTCATGCTCTTGTTACTGGAGCTAAATTGTACGTATTTATTTTTGTGGTGTAAGGGATTGACTAGAAGACCTCTGCACTGAGTTACATCACCAGCCCTTGTCAATTCCCTAGGTTAGCGGTGAACTTGGATATTCCTGCCTTAGCCTGACAAGCAGCCGGGATTACAGGTGTGAGCCAATTTGCCTGGAGCTCAATTTTAGATGGCAATAATTCTTTTCTTCTACATGCCAATTACAGTTCCACTGGTTACTAGTTATGAAGGGCACAATGGCAGTTAACCAAGTTTGGATAATTAAAACTTACCCACAGTGCTGGGGCTGTCTTATTAAAGTCTCATTTAGAATAATAGTTGCAAATCACAAACTCCTACACTGTCATTATGGAAGATAATGACTTTAGGAAAACATCAAAGAGATGAATACAGGGAGATATTGATGAAGAGAAATGATCATAGGTCACTGGGCATGAAAGCAGTATGTAACCGACACAGATGCTAAAGCAGTCCAAAAAGACAGTAAGTGAAGTCACACTGCAATGGCTAATAGCTGATTAGTGCTGATTTGATGTCTGGTATAATAGATTCCTAGATTTTTATTTCACAAAATATATTTTTAGATACTGACACAGGGTTGCTTTCTTTTTCATTCTGTCACGATAAGACATCACACATAGACCCCAGCCCTAGTGTCCCTTTATAAAGGAAAGGACATTTTATTGTTTAGGTTTTAATAATTTATTTTATTTACCCTGGTATATTCACAATAGTGTCATTTCAGCATGTCATCATTTCAATATACAACTCTGAACTGTAAAAATTACCCCAAGAGATTCTCATTCAAGGTTGGGAAAATGGGGACTATCAGTTGCCTTGAAACGCTGAGAAGGTGGTAAATTTAAAACCCACCCATTCAAATGAAGGTATTAGTTCATTTTGGCAAAGCGCAATTTGTAATCTTTTATTGGCAGCACATATACACATACTGAAGCATAAATGCACATGTGCACACATGATAATATCCTCATTTTCCCTAACAGGGAAAAATTTACAGACTGATATACATTTTCAAATTTCCAAATTAAAGAAAAGGGATCAAACATGGTTGACAACGAGTTGGAGTTTATAATCATTTTCTAAAGGACTCTCATTTGGGGCTGCAGATATAGCTCAGTGGAATAAGCACTTGCCTGGCAAGCGCACGGTCACGGTGCCACCACCAGAAAAATAAAGGACTCTCATTTGGACACGTGACATTTCTATTCCTATATCTTGCTGTAAAAGCCAAAAAAAAGTTTATTTTTACAGAAAAAATTTACTGTTCTAAGATCTAATGGTATACTAGACTTCATTTCAAATGAAAGCTATATTTTAATACACATACCCACCACAGAGGTAAAAAAAGATAATCCTAGATATGTTAAGAGTGTACAAATAGGACATAGATCTTTGTGTGTTGTTCTAGTGTTCCTAATCTCAAGACTCACTGATAGTTACTTTTCCACTAATTTACCTTGTTTTTCAATGATTATGTCTTGCGATAAAGAAACAGTAAACATTCACAATATTTCTATACTGTGACTCATGAGGCCTCCTGATCCAAATGTTCCAACAATAAAAAACAGAGAATTAATCTAAATCGAAATAGATTAAGCATTCACATCATACTAAAAAGGAATCCACTTATTTGCATTATAAAAGATCAAAAAACCACAAACCTGTTTTATCTGCCAGTTTACGTTTCTGAGCTTTTGAAAGTTGTTCTTTTTTGTCTTTTTTCTTACTTGATGGGGCTATACTAGGAGTCTCAACTGAGATGATATTGCTTATGGATGTCTAAAAAGAAGGAAATGGTTCTTAGACTCATGTCTTAAAACTTACAGAATTACAGTAAACATCCTGAAATAAATTGATAATCTCTAGACTTACAAAACACAAAAATCCTATTATTACTCATTCATTAAATCAGTGGCCCTTAGCATACTATTGTTTTCATACTTTCAAAAGTTTCTATCAAAGGACATTACAAGTGAGACAGTTAATAACAGATGTTAAGGAGGAAGATCTGACTACCTGCATTATGTTGAAGATCTGAGGTGCCAAGATGGTTTAAAATTCAGTTAACTTATATTTAGGAACTTAAGTTTATCTTTAGAAAAATCATATTACCTGCCTGAACATTTTGGTCCCTAAAAGAAAATCTTTAAAACAGTTCAGCTCATGTAGTCAATTTATATGATAGCCTAAATTTAAAATGCTTACTAGGTAACAAGCATTACTATAATTGTTTTACATGTATCACTCACTTGATCCTCCCTACAATTGTATAAGGTAGATGCTATTACAACTCATATTTCACTGATGAGGAATTGAGCAAAGAGAGATTACGCAACTCAACCAAGGTCACAGAGTTAACAAGCAGTATAATGAGGACTTGAACCCAGGGAGACTGGCTCTCTTCCTATGGTCTTGATTACTACCTTCTACTGTTCTGTCTCTCAGTTTTCTACGCTATATTGTACCAACAGTGTGGAAGCCAGGAGCACTCAAAAGACAACAGCCTTTGCTACCAAAGCTACAGTTCGGTTCAGAAGACAAAACTCTATTAATGTTGACCACTGAGAGATTTTAGTGCAGAGGTTGGTGCATCAGATGCATAAGGTCATAAAAGATAATTATGCTAAAATTATCCTAGAAATAAAGCAATTATTTTTTCTACTGACCAAAGTCTCCTTATGCTTTTAACACCTTGATTTTGAACAATGGCAAGCATGTTTACAACAACACAAGCCTTGTGGAGAAAGCAATTTCATACATATTTTAGCACTACATAAATCCTTTAGCTACTTAAGCTTTATGAAAAGATAAAGGGGCTGGGGAGATAGCTCAGTGGAATAAGCGCCTGCCTAGCAAGCGCAGGGTCCTGAGTTCGATCCCCAGTACCGCCAAAAAAAAAAAAAAAAAAAGAAAAGAAAAGATAAAGTAAAATTTAAAAGATAGTAGGTAATATACTCCCTCAGTTTTTATGGGCATGAGAAGTAGTCTAGCCCTTGATAAAGGGTAAAAATCTAGAGGATATCATTTCATTTTCTATGTTAAATTGAAGAAATCAAAAATTCATTATTTTTACTTGATCCAGATATAACTCATTTTACATATAACACAATGTCTTCAATTTTTAAAATATATTAACTAGCAAAAATTAATTACTAGCAGACCAAATTACAAAAATTAATTACTAGCAGACCAAAGCCCAAACAACAAAAGGTCTGGGAAAAAAACAATCACATACTCACTGTAGAATTAATAGGATGGTGATTTTCCATGAACTGCTCTTTATTGTCTTTGGCATATTCAAACAATGTATAGGTCATAGCGGTTCCAAGGTTAACTTCCACTGCTTCCTGTAACTTGGCTAATATACTCTGCTTTACGGCTGGTGATCTACACATGCCAAACATATTATTAGGAGGAAAGTAAAACAGAGAGTAAAAGGAAAAAAACAATAAAATAAAACTACTCACATGGTGTTGTTAAAAAAAGCGTTCATAGATATAATTGGAGGTGTTTGGGGGTACGTTTCTGTCCATGAAATCTCTATTAAGAAGGCTTTGGGATCACCATTTTCACCTATCTGAAGAAAAGGGAAATCTTAGGATGGCGAAAAATGACAAAAAGACATATCAACTTCTATCATTCTTAAAATGATTCTTTCTGGGTTGGGAAATGTGATAGTTTGAAAAGTTCAGGGACACAGGATAAGTTTATGCCCATGGCCTGGCTTGCAATTCACCCACCAGTTTTTCTAGTACCAGAATGAGTACTTAGCATTTAATATTTATTTTAGGTTTTTACCAAAGTTTTCTGAGGATGAAAATATCAACTGGGAGGGAACAGGAACAGAATGGATAAAAATAATAATCCATAAACTTGGAAAAACACCCAATCTTTCTCTTAAGTTTTTCAACTGCTAAATCACAGAAGGCAAAACAAGTAAAGCAGTATGCATTAGCACAATCTTAAGAGACCAGAAAATGAAGTAAAAAAAAAAGTGAAAGAAAAAAAGAAAAAGGCAAAGGATAAGGAAATCAGAAGGAATTTCCTTGTATAACATTCCCAGTTTCCTCTCCTCAGACGGAAATGAAACATTTTTGGTAAGGGAACCACCTGTGTTATGTGGTACACCTTCACAGCATCATGCAAGAAGGCATGCAAGAGCTTCTAAAAGCATTGCTGGTGACACTGAGTTTGGTCACTTGGGTAAGGTGACATTCTGTAGCAGTCTTCCATGTAAAGATTTATTTCCTAGCTGAGAAGTACTCTGTCAGGTAATACCACAAAGTGTGACTATCACATAGTTTAGCATGTACTAATGATTTTTGCCTGATCAATTACTGCACTAGTTACAAAATAGTAATTTTCTACGAAAACCATGGAATAGTTCACAAATCAGCATCTCATCCTGGCACAGGGTTATGCTAATCTCCTTTGATATTTTTATACATGTGCTATTTGTTTCTAAAATAATTTTAAACAGCAGTATTTTTCACCTCAAATTATTACTTGGTTAATTTTTATATTCCGTCCAATTTTCCATTTTTCCATTCTGACCCCCCCCAAAAAAACTAGTACTACTTTATGTCGAAAACAGCATTATAAACTCCCATTTTAAAGAAAAGTCCACGTTTCATACATGTAAAAGACATCCACACATATTTAGAATACATAATTTTAAAAATATCGACTTTCTTTCTATATAATGGAGTAGTACAAGAACACTAGACTTAGAATACAGACCTGAACTTTCATCCTAATAATGTATCAGTATCAACTGTGGGAGTTTAGGAAGCCAAGGCAAAGAAGTCATTTTTAAGATAAGAGAGTAAAACCATATGATTTCTAGAGTTCTTCCATTTCTAACATTTTATGACTGTTACAGTAAAACCAAGTTATCTCTGCTTTTTAAAAGAGGTTCTGAAGTAACACTGCAAGTGTTAAGAATGATTAATGTCATGGTAATAAATTTTCATTTAAATGCTCCAGAAAGTAGAAAGATATCAAAATTTAAACCAATTTTAAAGAACAAAATCAGCATTGTTTGGGTAATGTTTAGGGTTTTCCCCCCAGTAAAGCAACACGTATACTTATTCATGCCGTATCTTACCCTATATTGAAATGAAACTGGACTTAATTCCCGGAAACTTTCATCTCCTTCATATATAGAACGTAACGCTTCTAGTTCCATCTGAAAGAAAAGGATCCATGAGACTTGTTTAATGTTATAAACAGATTAGAAATAGAGTTTTTAGTTTTTGATTCAGGCTCACTCAGGATGTAAGCTGTGGCAAATTTGTATGGCTCTAGATTTTCATGATATATGTATTCATACTAACATTTCACAATTACACTAATAATACTTTAAAACTATGTGTCAAGCACTGCCAGACATTTTGCATTGTATCACCTCACTAAATTTTCACATCAATCCTATGACAGAGATACTATAATTTTATTTCTTCCTTCCTAACATGTAGGAAAATAGGAGTTTTAAAAGAGCAACCCTAGAGCATGTGCTCTTTATTATTCTCCTGAAAAGTAGCTTGGGGTAGAAAAAGCACTAAATTTGAAAAATATAAGGTACCCACAAGGGTGGCCGCCACCTACAGTGGTCCCTGGGTGAAACTTTGAGAAACATTAAGTTCTGTGCTTTGCAGGGAGACACTTATTTTTAATTGATACATAGTAACTGTACATATTTGTGGGGTATGATATGGTACTTCGATACACGTATAATTTACACAATCATCAGATTAAATAGCATAACCACCATCTCAAACAGTCACCGTTTCTTTGTAGGTGAGACCATTAGCAATCCTCTCTTCTGGCTACTTTGAAATCTACATTACCCTGCTGTTTACTGCAGTCACTACACTGCATAACTGAACAGCAGAACTTCTCCTTCATAATTGTAACTTTGTATCCACTGACTACTCTCTCCTCTCTTCCTTCCCGAGTCAAAACTGTTAATGCCTTGATTTAGAAACTCACTTGCCTAAGAACATTTAAAAGGGGCATTGAGATATTTTTCAGCTTGTTGGATTTGGGATTCTTTAAAGACAACTTCCAATCCAGAAATTCCATGACATCTCTCATGTAAAAATACTAACTTTCAAGCAGTAGTTCCTGCACAGCAGCGAACTACTACTTATCGATACCACCCAAGGAGACTTAAATTCTAATTCTACCACCTACTCTTTGCATCCCGGAGACGCTGATTTTACCACTGTAGACACTTGTCCGCATCCACACACATTTCAAAGTTAAAAGGTTCCCTTACAGCTGACCTGTAGCGTCCTCGCCTCTTTAACTCTGTACGATTCAGTGTCAAACTGACATTGACATACGACACGCAAACCCTACAGCTCAGGTGATACACACATACCCAGAACAGATTCTGCACCCACTGGACAAGTAACGGATACGTGATTTGATTCCACAATACAGAGAGAAGCCGGAGACACCAACTGTCATTTTCCTCCACCAGAAATTTAAAGCAACTAACCTCCTCTCTCACAACCAAAGGCTTTTACAAATGAAAGGTGATCAAACTGCAACGCGCGGGGATTCGGACGGAGCCCAGCGCGTTGGGTCGTGTAGTAAGCACACCCACCCTTGCGAGCAAGGAGGCGCCCAGATTTGCAAGCTGGGGAGCCGCAGGGGAGACCGAGGCGGTCTCCGAGCCACTCCCGTCAGCGTGGCCGCTCCGCGCAGGGCCCCGGGAAGCAGGGCCAGGTTCCCAGGGCTCGAGGGCGAAGGCGCGTGCGGCGCCTGGGGCTGCGCGGCTCTGGGCTCGGGCTCGGCGGGCCGGGCGTCCGGCGCGGGGAGGAGAGGGCGCTCACCTCTTGGTCCTCGTTGGCGCTCATCGCGCCGGGCGCCTCCCACGCAGACCGCGCTCGGGACTACGACGGGAGAGCGAGCACAGCAGCCCAGAGGCCAGGGCGTCCCCTCTCCGTGCCTCGGTTGCCGGGCGGGGGAGCACCCTCTTTGGCAGCGGCAGAGCCAAGATCACGCGCAACCTTGACCCTAGTCAGCGTGAAGCCGGGGACTGCGAGCCGTGGGCCTACAGCCAGAAGACACAGGCCACTGCGACAGTGCGTCCCAGGGTCCAGTGACAAGCTGCGGGGCGGTAACGGCGGAGGCTCCGCCCCTCCCCCTTGTGGCTTCTCCTATTGGCTCCTTCTCTCTTCGCCCCCAGCTCTTTCTCCTCTAGGAAGTGGAGCGCTTTCCTTACGTTTTGAGTAGCAGCGCAAAGTTCCGGGTTGCGATTGGTGAAAAGTACTGTCACTCAGACTCAAAAAGTGCTTCCTGTGTCAGCGGAGGTGGGGCAGAGGAAGTCTGGCTAGCTGGGGCTGTGTCTGGTCTCGGGGACCGGCTCCGGCGTTCTGTGGCACTCCTTCCTACCTCTTCTCGTCCTGCCAGCCGGGCAGGCACCGGCCGCAGTTGCAGCGGGCCTAGGGCGTGCGTCCGGGGTGAGTCCGGGCCCAGAAGTCTGAGGAACCAGGCGGGACCGCCGATGAAGAGGGCCAGCCCTCGTCAGTGCTTGTCGGGGCCCTGCGTTTTGCTAAGCGTCAGCGCGTGCAATGCTGACACTTCTCCTTCAGCCTTAGAGAAAAGCGCGTTTATTTCAGGGGCCTTCCAGGAGACGGGGATAGTGGAGGAGAAGGGTTTCGTCGGCCTTTAAGGTTGCATAGTTGTTTCTCCTCCTCTGCTATTCGTAGCTACCAGGTCGGAGTGCGTACTGAGGTCGTGGGGACAGTGCCTTTTCCTGCGTGGGCTTGGTGCACGCCCTCGACCTCAGCTCGCTCCCGCCCCACACCATTTTGGCTTCAAACTGTCGTTCTTGCTTTGATCCTTCTATAGTCTGATTTCTCTTGAATCTCATTCCCACTAGCTTGTGTTCTGCGCCCCGAACTCCAGTAAATTAAAAATAATGACCACATTCTTTTTTACTTGCCACTTTGATTGGGTCAGCCTCCTTATAATCTTCCGTGCTGGTGTCCAGATACCTTCTCTTCCACTATATGGCGACCATCCCGAATGTTCACCTACCACTTGTGCACGCCCTTCCGTGTCGTGCTTTGGTGAGCTGCTCCGCTAGCATTTTCCAGGAGATCTGAGAATGGCTCCTCCCCCGGGTGGCAGAGACCCATTCATCTAACGCCTTCTTCCAGTGTTCTCCCGCCCCCATGCCTTGGCCGTAGAGTAAGCACGACCGTTTCAAGTGCCAAAGACCTGAAAGTAGGAGGTGGCGGGAATTTTGGGCACGCTTTTCATACAGTAATTCTGGAACAGATTTACCTTGATTGAGAGCTTCACTGTCCAGAGTGCTAGCCTGTGGTCGCCTAGCCTGTGGTCGCGGTGGCAGCTGAGTGCTTCAGATAGGAATGTCGGAATTGAGATGTGCTGTGAGTGTAAAATTTATGCCAGATTTTGAAGGCTTAGTAGCAAAACGTAAAATACTTCATTAATAACTTTATATTGTTTGGGTAACATTTTTAGAAATTCCGGGCTAGGGTTTTATTAAATGATTTCCACACTTTTATGTTATGACTACTAGGAAATTTTAAATTATGTGGCCTATACTATAGCTGCCTTGATTGGGCCTGATTTAAAGCTTTGTAAGTCATTGCGAGTTCCCCATGTCCTCTCCGTATACAAAGGCTACAGCTATTCCTTCTGAGTGTCCGGGATTATTAAGAGGGATAGACCTTTAGAACTCTAGGGTATGCTCTTTGGTATTAAATATTATTTGAGCACCTCTTTTGTTTTCATTCCCAAATTCCCAGGAACTAAGCCATTTCTTTCTCTGCCCTCATAGCTTAATCCTATGTTACTGACATTTATCATTTCTGGCAAACTTTCCAAATCATTTATTCAGTACCCATTATTCTGTTGGAACTTAAATATAACATGCTTAATGGGCATGCATATTTTAGGATTCCGGTGGTGCTGTGAAGTGCTCCTCATTTTTCACACGGATTATATTTGAATTCTGTATAATTTATTGGTGGAGATCACCTATTGAAAGGAGCTCAAGATATCTCTCTTTGGAAATGACAGTTTTTAAAATATGATAATTTTGTTTGGAATAAGCACATTTTCATATAATTGTGAAAGTAAGTGCACATTTCAATTTATTAGAGTCAGCACTTGGCATAGGACACCGTGGAAATGCGTCTGGGAGGATTCCATTCATTATTAGTTTACTCTTACAAATTTTCCTTTAAAAAGTACCTTTTATATTGTGGAAAATGAGAAAACATGGCTATTATTTAGATAATAAGCATCTTTTTACTAATAGCTCAGGCATTGAGAAATTATATGTTAGCAATGAAAAATTAGAGGATATTGTACTTTTTAGTATGTATATCAATAATTTTTTTATTACTTATGGTTGAAATAGGTTGTTCACACCTATTTTAATTGGATCACCTTCCTACTTTCTTTGTCTCTTAATCTCAAAGCTTGGACTACATTTTAAGATATTACTGAAAATAATAATTTGCTTAAATACTAGATGTTCATATATTAGATATAGATATTAGCTTTTGAAACTGTGAATTAATTGTCGTTTGTATTTCAGATTTTTTTGTGACACCTTAAGCATGAGCCCCACACAGTGGGACTTCCCCGTGGAATTATGCTGTCGGCCTATGGCTTTTGTTACACTTACGGGCCTCGATGTTGTTTACAATGCTGTCCATCGAGCAGTCTGGGATGCTTTCTGTGCCAATCGGAGAGCTGATCGGGTACCGATTTCTTTCAAGGTGCTCCCAGGTGACCATGAATATCCTAAATGTAGACCCAAGGTAATGACATTAGGGTTGTATGTGTTTTTCTCTATGTGTGTGCATATGTATGTGTATCTTTTTTTGTTTCCATTGTTTGTCCTGGAAAACTCTCGAGTTTATCAAAACAGTGGTTACTGTCGTGCATAAAGAACACCATAGGCATTTTCATGTACTGTGAAAACACACAACATGTATATTTAACCAGTTATTATTTCAAACCCCAGAGGTTAAAAAATTTCTAGTCAATAAGCCTGCTTTCTTTTTTTTTTTTTAATTTGTAAGGAAAAAAAAAAAACCTCTCAATGTCCCCACAATTTTGAAGCTTCTTTTAAGAGGAAGCTCTCCTACTTCCTGCTCATCATTACTAATATTATAGAATCCATGTTCTGTGCAGATTCATTCCATTTCACACCTATTTTTTGAGCACTTTGTTTTAGGTAATTGGAACTCTGCAACAATCAGATGATACAGGTTTACATAAGACATACTCAGTATCCTTGGGGAATTATGTACAGTGCTTTACTCAGTATAGAATGAGGAAAAGCATTAAATTCGAAACTGACCTTTAGCCAGCTGCGGTAGCACATACCTGTAATTCTAGCACTTCAGGAAGTTCCCTGGCTTAGCCCATTCTTCTTTAAATGGGAAGCGTAATGTTCCTAGGGTGGAGATTCTACTTCTAGTACTTGCTATCTTGATTTTCTTAAAAATGGGCAGTGTTCACACTGAATGAAATAAATGCAGATGAAGTTCTGGGCCCTTGATCAGTAGTTCCTGCTACTGTCACTATCAAATAACTAACTTAACCACTGTCTGCAGAGGACTTCGTATGAGTGGTACATTCCCAAAGGGATCTTAAAGACTGGCTGGATGAATAAGCATCTGAATCTAGTGCCAGCCCTGGTGGTTGTGTTCTATGAACTGGACTGGGATGAGCCTCAGTGGAAAGAAAAGCAGTCTGAGTGTGCTACCCGAGTGGAAATCGTCAGGTAGGAGCTCCATTTCCCACCTTGGCGGCAGTAGTTTGCGGGAGTCCATTACTTACTGACATTTATTGAAGAGAGCTGACTACTGTTTCAGCTGTAGCGATCAATCATTTTTGGGACTGTTGACTTCCAGTTCCTGATAAGTAGGATAAGTATTATCTATGTGTAATGCTGCAGTATGTGAAGAAATTTGGAAGACTGCTTGGTCTGAATTTCCAACTGTTTCATGCATTGATGTTTTCTGGAGACACAGGAATTTACCATTTGTCCTCAGAAGACACTAATTTTGTTGGTATTCCATTTTAAGAATTCTTTTAGATAACTACTGTATCGCTATAAAGAAACAAATTTATAATTTTACATAAAATTGTGCATTAAACTTTCACTTTTAAAGTATATGATTAATGTGTCATATGAAGATATAGGTCATATTATAATTTTCGTATGAAAGTATATATCAAATTTCCACATTTGTCTTGTGTTGAATCCAGGGCCTTCACACTGAGCTACATTCCCTAGCCCTTTTTTATTTTTTATTGTGAGATGAGGTCTCGCTAAGTTGCTGAATTGCCCATGCTGGGTTCACACTTGCCTCCGGCCTTAGCCTTTCATAGGAGTGTGTTCCCATGTCCATCTATGTTGTACCTTTAAAATTGAAGTCATTTTGGCATATGTTGTTTATGTTTAGGAAAGTAGATACTGTGCTCTTGATCTCTTCAGTTGAAATTTATCTTCAATTGAATTACCAAGCTTATATTTTATGAAAACCTTGAATACATTCATTAAAACTAATTAATTTTTTTTTCCATTGCAGACAAAGTTTACAAGGAAGAAACACAAAAGTTGCAGTGGTTTTGATTCAAAAGAAAACCCCTTTGCCCCCAGGTATCAAAAGGTTAATTAATTACTTGCTTTAATCCTCAAATTCTTACTATCAAGAAGTCTTTTAATGTTTAAATCAGCTATGCATTCAGTCTCTGGGATAACCTTAGAAACGTACCACACATAAATCACTATTTGTTATAAAAAAATAAAAAATACACAAGGTTTAGAGGCCCATGTCTATGATCTCAGCACTCGGGGAGGCTGAGGTGAGAGAGGATTGCCATTTAAAGCATAGCCTGGGGAATTTTGTGACCTAGCAAGACCCTGTCTCAAAATACAAATTTTTAAAAGGTGGGGATGTGTGGCTCAGTGCAAAGGCCCTGGGCTCATTCTGTAATACCATACAAAAAGAAAAAAACATACTGTAGGACTTGTAATTTTACCTCTGGAAACATGTTTTCATTTTAAAATGAAATCCTGATTTCTTTGCTTGCCTAGATTTTCATAGACCAAAGTGGGTTTTTTGTTTTTAGGTTGAAACCTGTAGTATCCTACGTGGTTTTGGAAGCTTCTTTCATGGACTGTTTCTTCCATTTTTAGTTTTGTTTCTTAATATAGACATGCAATATATCTGTTAACAGTACTTGGCCTCTTTATCTGGCTCAGTAGAAAATTCCAGTGTTTTCCTAGAAATGCATACTGTATAACTTCTGAACTTATGGGAAGCCCAAGCTCCAAAGGAGCCTAGGATCTTGGTGGCATGGTGAAAAGTGGTTTGGGTTTTGTCTTACTTCTAGATTTGGGGAAATACTCATTTGGAAAATATAGTACTTATTTATTTCACCCCTTCCCGAATGTACAACAGGAGAGGATGTCATTGCTTCGGAAAGAGCTGCAGCTTTGTGCAGTGCTTGTGAACTCTCAGGGAAGTCACTGTTCGTGCTGCCCCACACGGACCACCTTGTGGGTTACATTATAAGGTAAAAAAAGGCCTTTTAGGGTTTTTTTTTTTAGATTGTTCTTTAGGAATTAAGTAGTTGATAGCTGAGACCCACTTCTTTTTTTAAGAAACCAAAGCATGTTCAACAGAAAAACGTGTGAAGAGTTGAGAGGCTGTGGAGGAAGTCTCTTGTTAACTCCGTCACTATCCCCAATTCTCTGACAGGAACACTGTCAACACGTTTCCTTCCAAAAGTCTTCTGTATAGGAGCAAATATATGTGTATTTTCATAATACGGTATACATACACAAACACACAAAAATAAATGTAATATATCTTCCACTTAACATTACCTCATTGGCACCTTTCCATATGTGTATCTGTGTCAGCCTAATTTGTAAGAAGTATTTAGTTGGAAACAGTGGGGCGTGAATAGTCCTAGGTACTCGGGGCTGCAGCAAGAGACTGGTGTAGCCCATGAGTTCAAGAGTAGCCTGAGCAGCATATGGATACCCTTGTCTCAAAAAAAAAAAAAAGTTTATGGTTTTCTTTGCACTTTTCAGTAATTAGCATGTATCCTTTTGTGATGTGTGTTCTTTATGATAGTGTCTTCATTTTTGGCCTCTGATTTCTTCACTCTTGCTATGTTGATATGTTTGTGATGTGTAAATGATTTTCAAAGACACTAAGGCTTACCATATATTAAATATCTTTATAAAAGCTTTGTAAAGAGTAAGTCACACAACATTTTTTGGGCACACGTTATCTCTAATTTGTTGCTTTTTTTTTTTGTCTTTTTGAGGCAAGCTCTCGCTATGCGGTTCAGGCAGGTTTGAGCTCACTTTGTAGCCCAGGCTGGCCTTGAACTCTCAGTGATTCTCCTGCTTCAGCCTCCTGAGTGCTGGGATTACAGGTGTGCACCACCATGCCTGGCCATCTCAAAAATTATGTGATCATTGTCCATTGCTTTTTTAGTATTTAGTGGTGCAGAGAAGTTTTACAGTAATAATTTATTTTTTGCTGACGTATATTTAGATATACTTTAATTAATTTTTCACTATAAAATGATTTCATTCCAGGCTGGGGAATATAGCTCAGTGGAATAAGCGCCTGTCTCTCAAGTGCAAGATCCTGAGTTCGCTCCCCAGTACTGCAAAAAAAAAAAATTTCATTTTGCAAAAGTACTCTTAAACTGAAGAACAGCTTAGTTTATATTTGATTATTTTTATATTTTATTTTTTATATATCTGATTATTATGTATCTTGAATTAGTTTCTTGTTCTCAGAAATAAACTCTGAAAATTATCTAGTATTTTCATTGGTATATAAATACATGATTTCTAAGAAAGTGAAGCATAAATTTAGAAGTGAGGTGATATAACAGCAGCAGAATCAAACAATACATTGCAAGAAAGTTTAACTACAGTTAATAGACTCTCCACAGGGAAGTGATAAGCTTTACAAATCACTACAGAAAGTCAGGCCAGTAGTATGCATATAGTGTAACATTGTGGCTGACTACTGAAATGCAAGGAGAAGCATGCTTCGTTTTTGTTTTGTGGTACCAGGGACTAACGGGGCCTTGACACTGAGCTACATCCCAAGCCCTCTCTTCTTTTGTCCTCTTCTCTCCCTCCCCCTTGCTTCTCCCCGCCAATCCTCCTCCCTCCTCAAGACACAGTTTTACTAAGACTTTAGGTTGCCTGGGCTGGGCTACAACTTGCCATTCTCCTGCTGCAGTGTTTCAGAGCGCTAGGATTACCAGCTTGCAAAAGTTTGGTTTTTACCACTTATGTGGGGGACACCGAAACTTAAGGGGTACATACAGTGTCCAGATGACTGACACAGAAGCAGGGTTCTGAGTCTGCGACTTACCACAGGCAGATCTGAGCACAGGCAGGGCCTAGACAGTCCATTGGAGATGAGGGAGAACCTCAGGCCTTCTTTCATACTTGTATTTCATCGTAAGCAAGAGAATAAAGCTCAGTGTCAGGAAACCTTCGAGTTCTCTGATCTGGGAGGGAAGTAGCAGTTGTTACTGGTGGCATCTTCGCTCAGTCCTGTGCTTTTTGATGCATGTGTGCTACAGGATGCCAGTGGTTCGATTAACTTTTCAAAAGCAGGTGAAGGTGTTAGAATGTTTATAAAACTGTAATGCATTAGAGAATGATTGTGAAAATCTTTTGTATTACACACGTTTGATGATCATTTCAAGATACAATTCTTGGAAGGATTGTCAAATTTAAGCATTTTACTTTTATGGAAAGATAGCATTCCAAATTTTCTGGCGTTCCTCCCAAGACAGTAGGTTGTCTGTACCACGCTAACTAGAAAATGTTGGAAAAAACCAAAAACACGAAAAGCCCACACATTCCTATTTTGCCTTTCAAAACGAAGATGACATTTTAATAACAAGTAAAAAGCAAATGCTTTTCAGAGGAAAGTTATGTTGTAGAGAAAGCATGCTGAACATGGCTATTCAGAAATCTTGTTATTTATCATGGGTTTTTCCTGAGATCAGCTTGACCGTGTGCGCCATACAGTGTTTGCTGACATCATCATCATCGTAATCATCACCATCCTCTGCATGCTTAAAAATATTGGAAACAGTTTCTTACCTAGTTTATTTCAAACGAATTTCAAGGGTCTCAACTAATTATTACAAATAGAAAACAGTATACGCTAATAATACACATCTGCGCAGGCAGGTTTTGGATCTTTGGTCTTTGCCTTCTCATAAATTAAGAATCAGAATTGGAATCACTGTAAACATTTTCATGAGTGGGAAAATATGGAAGCCGTCTTTGACTTTCCCTTCTGTCTCCCTTTTTTAAAAATTCAGCGGGGAGAAGAGAGGATGTAAATAATGCCATACACTTGGCTGTTCCTGCTGCTTCTCACTCCCTCCACTGTTAGCCTTTAACCCAGGATGTACCTTTGCTGTTAACTTCCTTTTAAATATCCAGTGCTTCCCCCGTGCCCTGAAAGCTGCGTGAGCATTTTGTGACCATTTTGCCTGTTAGGTAGTTTCTAAAATCCAGGGGAACACTTTGCCTTTTAGACTTTAATGCTCATCTGTAGTAGGGGAGGCTCAGTACGCTTCATCTGAAAACCGATGGCTTGGTTTCCCCCAGCGAATCTTAGCTTTGCATGTGACACACCTTTTGTGCATGTGCTGCTGAGGATGCACCCAGGAGTTCGCATGGGCCTGGCAAGCGCTCTCCACTGAGCTGTTCTCCTCCACCTCGAATGTTCAGTGTTTGACTGTGGTGGCTAAGGTAATGTTTGTTTACTCTGAAAAGAAGGCTTAATTGATATGCAGATGCAGTCTGAGCTGCAGATGCTCCAGGTGACCTTGTGACTTACTAAGAGTGAGTAATTGTCTGACTTATTTTGCATGTCTGTATATGGGTTCATATATTTACACCTCGAAGATATCAATGGATAAAGAAATAACCACTGTTGAAACCATGTCACCTTGACTATAGATTAGTTGTGATTGTACTATTTTTTATGCTAATTGGTGTCTGTTTGTTAATATGTTTTTGTACTTTTATTTTTTTTAAATAAAAAAAATAATTAAAAAAAATAAGAGTGAGTACTGCACTGGGAATCTGATTGCAATCAAACTTTTAGTCTAAATTATCTGATAAAGTATATTTTGTTTTGAGACATAATATAACATTGATACATGTTTGTGTCTAATATTTGGTTCAAAGTTAGAATATACTTTATTTTCATATTTTAACTTTTTAAACTATTTTTGAAAATTGAATATCTTTTATTTTGTTTATAATTACTGTATTCTGTTATCCAGTTTTAAGAGTCTTCATTAGTACATATTTGCAGATTTAATGTTTACATCCCTTGTGTGGAGTTGGTACATGCACATAAAACATCTCAATTCCTTTTTTCACCCCCCTTTCATCTCTCGATCCTTCCATTTGTGAAACATCTATTTTTCTTCTATTATCTGCTTTTTCCCATTATTTATAATTTGTGTTTCATATGTAAGAGCAACTGTAATATTTAAGCTTCTGTGTCTGATTCACTTCATTTGACATTACGTTCTCAAGGTGCATCTGTTTTCCTACAAATGACTCACGTATCTTTTTTGTGGCAGAGTATTACTCCATGGTATATAAATAACACACTTTCCTTATCCATTCATCTGTTGATGGTTTGCCTATTATGAATTGTGCTGCTATAAACCTGGGTGTGCATGTATTAGTGTAATGCAGCGTCTTTAACTCTGTTGGAAGGATACCTAGAAGGGGAATAGCAGGGTAAAGTAGAATTTCTCCTTTCAGTTTTTTGGGGGAATCTCTGTACCAATTTACATAGTGATTTTCTAGTTTATATTCCTACCAAAAATGTAGGAAGTTTCCTTTTTGCCCCACAGCTTCGCCAGCATTTGTTATTATTTGATTTCTTGATGATGGCCCTTCTTTCTGAGGTACATGGAATCTCATTGTTATTTTAATTTGCATTTTCCTAATGGCCAGTGATGTCGAATATTTCTTCCTGTATTTACTGCCATTTGTACTTCTGTGAAGTTTCTATTCTGTTGCCAGTGCTGATTGGACCTTTTATTTTGCAGGGTCTATTATTTTTGAGTTCTTTATGTATCCTAGATATTAGTCTTTTAAGAAAGAGCTGGCAAATTATTTTTCCCATTTTGTAAGTTGTCTCTTCACTGTTGGTTGTTTCTTTCACTGTCCAGAAGCTTATTAATTTGATAGAATCGTATTTATTGATTCTCAGTACTGAAAATAGAAAATCTTAACATGGAAAATCTAATTTAAAATATATCTCATTTAAAATTTTTGACTTTCCTAATAATATTTTGTACCTTTACCTATTTGTGTTAGGTGTGTTTAAATCCTTTTATTCTAGGTTTAAATTTCTATTTTACTTTGAAGAGGAAAACCTCAAAGTTCATCTATTACCTGACTGTGAATTCAGCTTTGTTGTGTGCCATAGACAGATATTCTTAATAAAGCTCTCCTTTTCATAAAAGAAAGTTTGAATTGTTTATTGGCCACTGGTTAGATTTTTGTTGTTGTTTTCTTATAATCTCAGTTATAGATTGAAGCAATTTGTAAATCATACAGCTGTTATTTTCACCTCATTTTCCTATCCTTTAAAACCCGATAGTAAAATCACAAAAACTAGTGAAATTTAATCTATAGAGTCCTTTTATTCAAACATTTATAACATTACCAATAGTAGGGGCGAAGTAGTGTTAAACATTACCTTATTTTTACAAATTAGAAGAGGTAATTTTTATTAGTCATGTTTTATATTGCAAGTAATTTTAAATACTGTGAGGGAGAGCTTAATTTTAGACTTTTTGTCTAGAGATTCAACTTGTATTTTGTTTATATTTTTATCTTAATCATGGAATAAAGTAGACATTATCTCTGTCAGGAATTTACTTTTGGATCTCACAATTAGAATTCTTGGTAAGAGTTTGGTTTAAAATAACTAATGTTTGACTATTGTTTTTTTTTTTTTGAACAGATTAGAAAATGCTTTTTATGAACATGCACAGACTTATTACTACACTGAAATCAGAAGAGTGAAATCTCATAAAGAATTTTTAAATAAGACAACACACCAGGTACATATTTTTAAGTAACAGAGGCATTCTAAGGAAAATTACTCATTATTGATTATTTTTGAAATGATTACTACATGACTTTAATACTTTGGTATTTTAAATGGCTTCAGTATGTCTAAGTTTTTCTGAAGATTTAAAAAAACTAATGTTTTTAAATTATGCTCCTTGCCCTTTTAGTTTATTTTTTAACCTTTTGCCCTTAAAAGTTCATAAATATTTTCAGCCTTTTAAACTATATATTTGTTTGTTGGAGTAATTGTTGAATTTTAATTTAGGGTATTTTCTTTTATATCGTCACGTCTTATATGAAACATTAATAATTTTCACATTTAAAATATGTATTTAGTGGTACCTTTTTATCTTTTTTCTCCAGCTTTTATTTGTTAGACATCAGTTTAAAATAGCATTCTTCAGTGAGTTGAAACAAGATACACAAAATGCTCTGAAGTAAGTTTCTAACACTTTCCAAACTAAAGTTTTCTTACCTTTATGTTACTGACAACATATTAAAGGCAATTTCTGAATTCAGCCAAACTAAGTTTGAAATGTTTATGTTGGTTAGATTCAGGTAGTTAATATTTAGTTTGTCTAGAAATAAATGGAATATAGTATGTTGAGGTTTTAAAATTTCCATTTTATTATTGGAATTAAATTTTAGAGTATCATAAAGCTTTCTGATATGGCTAATTAAATTCTATGCTTTAAAGAAATAAACACGGGCTGGGGATATAGCTCAGCAACACAAGTGCCTGCCTGGCAAGTGCAAGGTCCTGAATTCAATTCCCAGCACCTAAAAAAAAAAGAAAGAAAGAAACACTAAAGTTTTCTCCATTATTTTTGTTTCTATGTTCAGTAAAATTCTTCTGAGAAGAGGTAGAGTTCTAGACTCTATAATAATGGGTTTGTTAAAGTTTATAGTACATTTATTTAATTGAACTTTAAGCTTATAATACCTGTTAGTAACACCATTTTCCCTTTGAAGGCTTGGCCTAGAGCCTTTAAGATTAGTTGCAGATGTTGGCAGTAGTTAAACATTTTCTTTCTGTAATTTTTGAGATGAACAAAAATACAAGTAAGTCAAAGTAATTCTGTGACAGGAAAATTGCAGAAACATCTTATCTTTTATTGTTGAGGTGCCAAGTACCAAGCTGTGTGCTCTGAATCACAGTGCTGCTATATAATTATAACTGCTTTTAATGCAGTTCATTTTTATGGCTGGTATTAGGCAAAAATCTCTAATTCCAAGTTTGTTGAAAAATAATTCTGGAAAGAAAAAAAATTTACCTGAAAAGTGAAGCATATACCTTTTTTCTTTTCTTTTTGTCAGTGCTGGAAACTGAACCCTAGACCTCATGCATGCTAGGCAGTGGGTGAATGCTCTCTACCACCAAGCCACAGCCAAAGCCCGAGAGTACACTTTTTCCTAGGGAGCAAACTTATGAGATTTTTCTCATTACCATCTCCGTCTCAAAATAGGCCCTGTTCTTGCAGGGCTCTCCATTCTCACCTCCATGATAAAATTTTTAAGAAGTTCGTAATGGAAATTGAACACAATTTTCTTTTGATCAGAATACTAATTTTTCAACGTAATTCCAAATAACTATGTAATATACTTGCATTTTTCAACTTATGTTCTGTTAGTTATTGACTGATGTTAATAACAGAAGTAATAATGCATATAGGATAGTTTTATTCTTTGAAACTTTGAAAACTTACTGATTCCTATTATATACATTATAAATCATTTTTCAGGACATTGAAGATTGGTCTGACTATACTATTACCAAGGTGTTGCATGTTAAGAAATATTGAATAAATAGAGTTTCTGTTATTTTTGGTAATTTTGTTGTTGGGATTTGTCTTAAAATTAATATATATAATAATTAACCACTCTCATGTTTCTGTTAGGAATTACAGGACTGCCTATAATCTTGTACACGAATTGAGAGCCCATGAAACTAACATTCTGGAAATTAAGACTATGGCAGGATTTATAAACTACAAGGTAACAGTTCAACTTCAAAATAAAGAGAATTTTTCTTTAAGTATTATCTTTAAAATTTGAAAATCAAACTGGGTTTCTTGCTCTGAAAAGTTAGTTTTTAATTACACTCTTTTTTTTGGTACTGGGACTCAAACTCAGGACCATGCACTTGCCACGCAGGCACTTGTGCCACTGTGCTAAATCCCCAGCCTCAATATGGTTTTACTCAAGAAGGGTTTTGTTTCTTACCAGCCTAAGAGTAATAGATGATTTTTTAACTTACAGGTGCTGGTTGTTTAGAGTTGAGGTGTTTTTTTGTTTTTGACTGGAAGCAGGAGTAGTAAGAAAGTCGGCTGTATTATTGACCTGTTTAACAGTGCAGCATAGTAGAACCTTCCTGGGCTTCATAGCACAGCTATAGAAAAGGTAGATGTATCTATTCACCTCAGAGAAAACTTTTATTAACTATTGCTTGAGCATTGTCAGATTGTATGCTGTGGAGATAGATCCCCTTTGCTCCCCAAGCAGCCAAAGGAGGTGTGTTTGCTTTTAATTTTCCCACATTGATATTTTGAGGTGTCAGGCCCAGGGTTGGTGATGTGTGGGCAAATACTTTAAGTAATCGTATAGTATAAACTGGTGCAGTTCCTGTGTTGAATACTGTGGTGACTGAACAGATTTAAAGTGGGTGTTCCCTTTGACCTAGCAATTCTATTTCAGAAATTGTATTTCTGTTCTATTTCTATTTTAATTTCTTTGTCTTTTTCTTTTTTTGGTACTGGGAATCAAACTCAGGACCTTGCTCTTTCCAGGCAGGTGCTCATGCCACTCAGCTCTATCTCTGGTCCCTTAATTTCTATATATTTGATATATATGCTAACACAGATCACATCTGTGGTTGCTTATGTCTTCTAGTAGGAAAAGATGAAAATAAATCAGCAATAAATGACTGTTGGCTGAGGATGTAGCTCAGTGGCACAGCACTTGCCTGGCAAACACAAGGTCCTGAGTTCAATCCTGGTACCAAAAAAAATGTGTTTATATAAATTATAACTAAATAAATGGAATATGATATAGCTATTAAGAACGAGGCTACTCTATGTATAATGATAGCAAGATATTGTTAGGTGAAAAAGGAAGGCACAACTCAGCAGAATGTGTAGCTTGGTGCTACTTCTGTACTGCTCTGTATACGTAAATAGGCAGGTACTTGTCTGTGTGTAGAAAATGGCAGAAATTGGTTGCCTGCGGAAAGGGAAGTGGCATGGTCAGTGGCGAGGCAAGGATAAGAAACTGCTTTTCATGTATTCCTTGTACTTAAAAAGTAACGTTGAAAATTACAGTTAGCATTAGGAAATTAATTTAGACTTTATTCCTTCTACTGTTCTTTTTACCTTCAGCACATACAGATTACATCTTTTGAAATAGCATATTAGGCAAAAGGATTTGAAAGTTTGACCTGGAGATAACTGGGCTTTGGGCCCAGAAAATAAGGTTTCTGCCACTTCTGAAACTGAGAGTCAGCCTGTCATTTTTCATTTATCTATTGCAAGTGTAATAGTCTGTGTTCTTCATTTGGTATAGTTTTAAAATTCTGTATTTTTAAAAAGATTTTCTAAGGCGTAGAGATTTACTCAGTGACAAAGCCTCTGGTTTTATTATAACCATTCTCATGAAGAAAATCAATTCTGCTGTAAAGCACTTAGGAGAAAGAAATTCTATAGTCTTTTGTAAAATTATTCTGAAACTTTGCCTGTTTTTGAATCATTATGCCTTTTGACTTTTTCCCTCTTATTTCGGGGTTGATTTTATGTTTTATAGATCTGTAGGCTGTGTTTTCAGCACAACACCCCACTGGATGCAATTGCTCAGTTCAGAAAACATATCGACTTGTGTAAGAAAAAAATTGGAAGTGCAGAGTTGTCTTTTGAGCATGCTGCGTGGATGTCTAAACAGTATGTTTTATTTTTATTTATTTATTTATTTATTTTTTGGCAGTACTGGGAATCAAACTCAGGACCTTGCACTTGCCAGGCAAACGCTTATTCCACTGAGCTATATCCCTACCCCCTAAACAGTGTGTTTTAAATTAAACTTTTAGAGTATTTTTTAAAATATTTGGGTTTTGGAAATGAAATTAGCATGGAGTTTGAGTGTACCCTGAACTAAGTTTTTTTCAATAAGTAAATTTTTAATAAATAAGCCTATGTATGTTTTTGGTAATAGTGTATACTGGTTGGTACAGTTTCTTAATGGCAGACAGTTAACCTGTGGCACTATTTTATTCATTCAGTACGTACTTCCTGGGTTTCCAGTGTGTGTCATCATCCTGAGAATGTACCAGTGAAGAGAAGAAAAGTCCTACTGTTTAAAACTGATGCTTCAACATAGATAAAATGAAATTGTTCCCAGAGACTTGGATGTATTTGAGTGATGAGAAATATTATGATCTAGCTTGACAGTTTATTTATATACTTGTTAGTGTAGAAAAGATGACATAAATACAGAATTTATCTTTAACCTTATAAGTAGTGTGTATTAATATTTACAAGGAAATTATGACAAATATTGTTAATCATTAGCGTTATTTTTATAAATACGCTGAAGCTATGGTTCCTAGGATGAATAATTACTAAAAGTAAGTTGCTTTTTCTTTTTTCTTTCTTTTTTCCCTTAGATTCCAGGCCTTTGGAGATTTATTTGATGAAGCTATTAAGTTAGGGTTAACAGCTATTCAAACTCAGAATCCTGGTTTCTATTACCAGCAGGCAGCATATTATGCCCAGGAGCGGAAGCAGCATGCAAAAGCCCTCTGCAACCATGATGTACGTTACCAATTCCTGTAGTAGCCAGCATTTAGAGAGCTTACTATTCGTCTCTTCAGAGAAGCTAGGACTGATTAGTGTAGATAATTGTTTTTCAGGTCTTTGAATGTAGTTTTTTTATGTTATATAGTTTTAGGAATTATGATCATTTTAACAGAAGTACTCCATAATTGTAAATTGAGCAAAAGTTTTCCTATTTGTATCTGATTTTTGTTTTTGTGACACAAGATCTTGCTATATAGTTCAGGCTGGCCCTGAACTTAATGTGTAGCCCAGGTAGGGCTGAACTCTCAGCAGTCCTGTTTCCTGTTTCCTGAGTATGGGATTATAGGCTTTGACTTGTTAAGGATTCAAGGCATTGGCATTAACAAATATTCATTGGAATATAAAATAATACTACCTTCAAAAATAATTTGAACTTTAAAATTATTCATCTTTTGACCCCAAATTTTATTTTCAAAATACTAAGGCATAACAGGCCCTAAGATACTTATTAATTACAACACAAAATAGAATAAGATGAATAACTAGAGAATTTGTTGAAATGTAGAACGGCAGGCAGTCATGAAAAATAATGTTTAGAAGAATATTTAAAGGTATGGGGAGATGGGTGGAGTTTGTTTATTTATTTACCTATTTACACAACACTGGGGACTGAGCCCAGGGCCTTCGTGATGAGCAGCATTCCCAGTCTGCTTTTGTATTTAAAATCTTGAGACAAGGTGTCGCCAAGTCACTAATTGCCCAGGCTGGCTTGAACTTGGAGCCCTCCTCCCTCGGTTTCCCACAGCGCTGGGACTGTCGGCTGTACCACCACATCTGGTGTAGAGACAATATTTAAATTTTTTTTAAATAGGTTGAAAATTATTTCACTTGGCAACAAATAAACTTTTATACAGCAATCTGTAAGGATAATGTATACTTCTTAACAAGTGGTTATAGTTTAGAAACAACTTAAATTTGTAACCTTTGCCTGTTAAATATTTTGTACATTTTTCAGCAAGATACTTTTATTACATTTTGGGTTTAGAGGGCAAAAAAAGAAAAATAAAGCAGTTGAAATCTCTTGATTCTATTACCAAATACCCACTTCCCCCAATACTAGGAATAATACATAAGTGATAAAGAGAATAGTGTTTTCTGTCTAAAACTTCTTACAATATTGTTTTTATTTATAGAGAATATTACATTATATATATGAAATAAATTGCAAGCATAGTTTCTAATATATTTTCACTAGTTTTTTAATGGCTGGCAAAGAAAGAAAATTCAAAGAAGTTACTATGAAATCGTTAGTCAAAAACACTGATGTATTCAATTTTTGTAAGATCCTCTAATAGTAAATGAAACATTTCTAGTTTGTTTTATCGTTAAATTTTGTTAAAATTTAATGATCAAATACAACTGATTTTTGAATGTGTGCTTGGTGAAAACTTCTTCATTAATGAAAAGTTCTTTATTCACTCAAAGATTGGACAAGAGTTGATTTGTGATGGGTTATATAAACTCTTATTTGTATTTGTTTTTTAATTTACAGGCTTCTGTAATGTATCCCAGTCCTGACCCCTTAGAAACACAAACAGGTGTTCTTGACTTTTATGGACAGAGGTCATGGCGACAAGGAATATTAAGTAAATGATTTTCTTCTTCCTCCAGTCTCTTAATTTCAAAAGGCAAAGATAGCTGTCATAATTTCTTATTCTTGATGTAGCCAGGAGAAAATTATGTTGAAGTAAAAATAAATGTTTTTTAGAGATTTTTTTAAAATGTACAGTTTCTTAGTTTTTAGAATGGTTTGTATCACTGTATCTTAGATTAATTTTCATAATTACATATATTGATACGATTAAAACATTTGGGTCTCTCATAAATGAAATAATAAGACATTGTCAAGTAAACATTTTAATTCTAATTAACTTTAATGGTTTATGTGACAATTTATTTGGTTTTTCGTTTTTTGAACTCGGGGCTTTGTACTTGCCATGCAGGTGCTGTGCTGCTGAGCTGCATTCCCAGCCCCTATGGACATTTTAAAATATTAACTTGCATCACCTTAAAAAATTTATCTGCATATTTTTCTGTTTCACACACAATCTGTGGCAGCTGAACATTAATCTGCAGAGACTTTTCTGTGGAGGATGATAGGTACAGTATCTTCAGACCGTTGCTGCCACCATGTAAAAGAACCCTGAGCTCAGTAATGTTCTCTTCCGAACTGAGGTCGCAGAGAAGTTTCCATGTGACTATGATGGTCTCTTGGAATCTAAAATATTCTAGAATATTTTAAGAACCTTAAATACAATATAAGGATTCAAGGAGTGTACACATACAATGTTTATGTGAAGGTTTGTGTTAAATGAGCTATCTAAAATGGGTTGGGTTGTGTCTTACACAGGTTTTGATCTTTCTGATCCTGAAAAAGAGAAAGTAGGAATTCTTGCCATTCAGCTGAAGGAGAGAAATGTTGTTCACTCAGTAAGTTGCCTTTGTCCCCCCAATATAAGCTGTTTTTTACTGTATTCAAGGAAAAGATGAGATGATTTTATGTAAATATTTCACACTGTATCTGTTCTAACAGGAAATAATAATAACGCTTCTGAGCAATGCTGTTGCACAATTCAAGAAGTATAAGTGTCCAAGAATGAAAAGTCATCTAAGTATGTATCCATAAGCTTCCACAATTTCATGTGACTTTAATAATTTAAATTACATATATATATAAATCTTTTTTTATAGTGGTTCAAATGGGAGAAGAATATTATTATGCAAAGGATTATGCCAAAGCTTTGAAGTGAGTCCTATTTACTACTTAAATTTTACAAGTACCCTGATTACAGTGAAATTAGAGTAGAAATTTGTATCACTGTTCATTATCTCCAGAGTTACTTCTTTTAAATTCCGTGCTATTTATCAAGTGCCCTCTGCTGGCATAAACTGAAAGTTTAGGTAACCTCAGGTTTAGCTAAAAGTGAGAAATACCTGTTAAACTGTCAGTAAGACTTTCTTATATTTACATAAAAAAAGAACAACACTAGATTTTCTCCAAGAACTCTTCAACCCTCCGTGTGCAGCCACTTCAGTGCGTCCCGCCCCTTGTCATCTCTCAGATTGCTGGATTATGTGATGTGTGATTACCGGAGTGAGGGGTGGTGGACTCTGCTCACGTCTATACTCACAACTGCTCTGAAGTGTTCCTACCTCATGGCCCAGTTAAAGGATTACATTACTTATTCCCTAGAACTCCTTGGAAGAGGTAAGTGGATGTTCTTTCTTTCAGTAGGATTTCAACCCACCAAATTTTTAGTATCTTTTTAAAATAGGAAGAATAACTCAGTGTCAGATATTTAGTAGCACTTGCATTATATGCAAGTCACTGTGCTTAGTCACCTTAGAAGAGATACTTTAAAATATTTTAGAAAGAGTAAGTGAGGCTAGTGGACTTACTTGCGTTTTTATGGTTCTAATTTTATTTCTTCTTCATTTTAGCTTCAACTCTGAAAGATGACCAGAAATCTCGTATAGAAAAGAACCTCATAAATGTTTTAATGGTTAGTTGGGATTCTTTGTATAAACTGTGTTAAAGAAATATATATACCTAGATCTGTGTATTCTAGGTATGCATATTTTTCTTCAACTAATAAAATCCAAATGTTTAACTGTGTGTTGTTGTAGAATGAATGTCCCGATCCTGAACCTGACTGTGATACGTTCGCTGTGAAGACTGCTCAGAAGCTGTGGGCGGACCGGGTTTCTCTGGCTGGCAGCAATGTTTTCACTGTAGGGGTCCAGGACTTTGTACCATTTGGTAGGTAGCCACCATCTACAAGATTATTTCATAAAAATCATTATCCTTTCTAGAAAACGAGTAGACATGGACATTTTCTAAGTATAATCATTTTATGGAAAAATTATAATTTTTTTCTCAATGTAAAAAGATAAGACATGAAATACTTGGTTTATATCTTAAAACATACTCTGTTCATTTATAGTTCACCTGTTAGAAATAC
Source organism: Dinomys branickii (assembly GCA_004027595.1). Taxonomy (NCBI): domain Eukaryota; kingdom Metazoa; phylum Chordata; class Mammalia; order Rodentia; family Dinomyidae; genus Dinomys; species Dinomys branickii. Next base: position 44,309 of record PVLD010010042.1, on the reverse strand, counting down.
CCTTCGAGTTATGTTCAAGGTGTATGCTTTAATATCTAGGCAAGTATTTTGAAAAAAATCACAGAAGGGTTCTTTTTCCTTTAAAATCCCATCATCTGTATCTTAGGTGTAATTTTTTTTAACTGAAGATGGTTTTGAAGTTACATTTAACTTTTATAGAAACCTTTAAGAATAACATAAAGAAAAAGGATGCAACTGTGTTTTTCCTGAAGGGTAAATGTGGTTCACAAAATAATGTGAGTGGGTTGGGTCTTAAGTATTGGGTGGTGTACAACTAACTCAGCCCTGTTTGTTTAATTTCTAGTACAATGCAAAGCCAAGTTTCATGCCCCAAGTTTTCATGTTGATGTTCCTGTTCAGTTTGATATTTATCTGAAGGCCGATTGTCCACATCCTATTAGGTTTTCCAAGCTTTGTGTCAACTTTAATAATCAGGTAATGGTACATTTTCATGTGTTATTACTAGGTATATCATTGTAGCTTGCATTAAACAACATAAAATGAACTTAGTGCATCTAAACCACTTCACAGTTTACCCTGAGAAGCTAGTTCATTTAGGTACTGACTGTCCGGAGTGTCAGTCATGCAGGTTTCATTTTAGTCAGTCAGTTCTTGTAATAAATTCGGTAAAATTTGTGTTTTTTTATTTCCTGTTGTATTATCTCATAACAATTAATGAAAAATACACAGTTTTGGTCACTCTGTATTTAAATAATTGGACTGGTAAGTGGTGAAATCTTTGTTTTTTGTTTTGACCAGGTAGTTTATAAGAACCTTGAAAAAGTTAAACAGAGTAGTCTAGATAAATAGAAGTCTTATAGGACTTACTTATTCATTTTAATCAGTGTTCTATATCAGATGGTGATGTAGAAAGGATATTGTTTGGTTTAATAGGATTTTATTCATAAGAACTGAGAAATGCCCTTATAATAGAAATGATTAAATGAACCTTGATTGGCTGAAGATCAGTATGTTTTGTGTAACTTCCAATCTTTATCTAGGAATTCCTTCTAATTAATTTCAAAATATTGCAAATAGAGAGAAAGAAATGATATCACAGAAACTAGAGACTCTCTATATTAACCCAGGTAAGAAAGTGTAGGGTTTAGACTCCGATGCTAATGCTGAGAACAGAGATTTAAGGGTAGAATAAATAAATGTGGATTGTTGAGTGAATGGAGAGTGTAAGGAATGGGCAGAGGATGAGTGAAGGACAGATTTGTATGCGCTCTTCCCCCTGCTTGGGCCGGCCTGCCCGCCTCCCTGGACTCGTGAGTGCCCTGTAGTCTCTTAGTGAAAGCATCATTTCCTCAGGGAAACCCTTAGTCACCTTCCTCGTCACTAGGCCAAAATACCTGACACCTGCAATTAAAGGGGAGAGGTTTGTTTGCACTCACACTTGAGAAGTATCAGTTCCCTGCTTGGTTGGCTACAAGGCAGAGAGGCATGGTGGAACAGCCTGCCACAGTGGACAGCTGCTCGGGACAGGGTGGCCATGAAGTGGAGAATGAAGGGAAGACCAGGCATGAGAAATGCTCCCTTCATGCCCGCAGACCTCCTCACCGGAAGTCAGTTGTGACACACCCGCAATATAGTCACCTTTCAAACATGTGGGGCTTTGGAGGGCAATGTTAGATCTCAACCTTACAGAAGTCTCCCCTGACTCACAGGATTGATAGGCTAGGAAGGCTAGGAATTAGAGGCTCAACAGAGGGACTTTGTTTTCCCTTAGTGTACTGCTGTCCTGTTTCTTTCCTTTTCTTTTTTGTCTTCTTTCAAGAACCATAAATTACTTCTATGTATTACTATAAAAATTATTGCTACAGTTAAAAACAAATAAAAAATGCTGCAATAAATCTAAAGCATTAGTTTTAAAGATTAGATGATATTCTGAATGTTTTATATGCATGAACTAGAAATGAAAATCATAGGGACTGTATACAACTTGAATTTTATACAAGAATATTCTGTGAAGGCAAATCACCTGCTGTGATAGAAGGTGATATTTGGAAGGCTCGTGATGTTCACTGAACACATGAAATGGTGATTTTGTGGATACGTACATGAAAGAAGCTTCCATTTACTCATCTGTAAGGAGGAATATGTGGTTCCAGGATGATACCATGTAGTTCAGTGTAGGGCCTGCTGAGTTTGAGGTGGTGGTGATTTGTCCTAGACTATTATGGGCCTGTAGTTAAGGAAATAGGACAGATTAGGATAATTTTTTTCTTCTCTTTTGTGAGATTTTGGTACAGAGGTGCACAATATATAGTAGTGTGTAAGCTTGCCCATGAAGGGAACATAAAGGGAGAACAAGAACAAACAAAATCAAAGACTGAAACTTTTGCCACCTCCACATTAGAGGGATAAGATGAACAAAGAAGGCTTTGATTACCAGGAGGTAACCAAGGAGACGAGAATTAAGAGATAGGATGACTGAAACCATGTTAAAAAACCAGAAACTCTTCCCTAAAAAGACGTGAGCTGGACTTGGTGGCACACACCTGTAATCCCTGCACTTTGGAGGCTGAGGCAGGAGGATCACTAAGAGTTCGAGGCCAGCATGAATTACAAAGTGAGACCCTCTCTCAAACAAAACAAATGAAAAACAAAACAAAAAACAAAAGAAGATGATGGATAGGAACATCCAGTCCAACAAAGAAGAAATCTTTGTTTCTTCCTGTACAAGAGAATACCTAAATGTTTTCAGAAGTCAGGTTGTGCTTAATGAACTCTGTTTTTTTCCATTTGGCTACAGTGAGAAGGTAAATGTCTGAATTTGGCATCCAGACCCTTTCTTTTGTTAATAAACTTTAAAAATCAGTAATAAACTCCCCATCACTTGGCATTACTGTTGGCCAAAACAGCTGACATTTGATATTAATGAACTGATCTTCATTCATCTTTTTTTCAGGAATACAACCAGTTCTGTACAATAGAAGAAGCATCCAAAGCAAGTGAGGTTTTAGAAAATTTGACTCAAGGAAAGATGTGCTTAGTTCCTGGCAAAACAAGAAAATTGCTATTTAAATTTGTTGCAAAAACTGAAGATGTGGGAAAGAAAATAGAGGTTAGTAGTGAAATTTGTTTAAAAATATTTTTGGTTACGAAAATGGCATGTTCACATAAAAAATTAAAGTAATACAGAAACTAAATAAAAAATGAAAATGTTCCACCTTTAAGAAACCATTCCTAGTAGCTTGGTAGGCTTCCTTCCAGATAGTTTTCTTTGAGCATATTTTTAGTTTAAAATTTTGTTTTCAATTGAAAAATTTGGACTAGATTATATACATAATGCTCCATAGCTGGTTTTTTTCACATAATCATATATATATTAGACGTAGACATCATTTCCTATTAGTACATAAGTCCAAACTCGGTTTTAATTAGATAATCAGTTAAGGAGTTTGTTTTATTAGTGCATGTTTGTCATATGTAGTGATATCATTCATTGTGGGGAATTAGTACGTGTACATAACACATCTTGAGTTTTTAATATAGATGATATAATAAAGCAAATCTATTTTGTATAATATAATTCAAACTAAATATTTTATTAATGTTTACACATTGCTGATTACATATTTTAAAGAAAAAGGTGAATATTTTAAAAGATTAACTTAATACAGATATAAAAAGCCTTTGAGAAATATATAATAAAAGTAGTATTTTATTTGAGCATAAACTCTGGGGCCAAATTATGTGAGCCTGAATTCCAACTCTAGCTTACACTAGCTTATAACCCTGAGCAGTTAGCACTTTATGTGTCAGTGGATCCATCTATAAAATGGGATAGTAATAGTACTTGCACCATAAGGTTTTATCAGAGTTAAATCAGTTAATGTAAGTTGCTTATAGTGATTATACATAGTAAGCACTTACTCAGTATTTGTTTTCCATGGCTTGAATGGAAATGATTCAGTATTTTAAACTTGGTATTATATTACTGAGACAGATGGCTCATTAAGTCATATTACTAGTAGTTGTATAATTTCTTTGATAGGTTAATTTTATTATTAACCTATAAACAAGTTTTTGTTTTGTTTGTGATACTAAGGATTGAACCCATGGCCTCTGCAATGAGCTACATCCCCAACCTTTTAAAATATTTTTGAGACTGGTTCTTAGTAAGTCTTAAGTTCCTGAGGCTGGGGTAGATCTTGGGGTTTTCCTGCCTTAGTCTCCCAGAATGCTGTGATTATAAACATGCACTAAGAAGTCTTTCGTGATTCAAACAAATCCCTAATAATGTATTTTACTTTTTACGTGGTACTTGAGGAAGCCTACGGGACATAAGTCATATTTAGTAATCCCATTTTGAGTACTTTTATTTAGGTGGAAAGCAAGATTTATTCAATTAATAGAAGAATTCATCTCTAGTATTGTATTTTCAGAAAAAAATTCATAGCATTAGAAATTAAGCTGTAATATATCAGTGGTCATCAAAATACGTATTTCCTTTGGCACCCACTAATGGAGCATCTATTTTAACTACTGTGGCAGATGCTAAACTCATTACAGTCTCTTAGACAGAAAGTTAGGGTATGACGTCTGTTTAAAGCTGAAGAAGCTGACATCCAGAGGGCAGTCAGTGTTCAGTGTCCCTCCCAGAAGACTCCAGCTTATCCCAGGGGCCTCTAGATGAACTTTAAATGCTGCCAGTCCTCAGGGCGGTCTCGTTGAGAAGGGATGATGGCAAGGAAGTGGTCTGGGACGGTGCTTCTGACAGCCCTTCCTCTTTCAGATTACCTCTGTGGATCTGGTTCTGGGCAGCGAGATGGGCCGGTGTGTGGTTTTGAGCTGGCAAGGAGGAGGAGGAGATGCCGCTTCCTCCCAGGAAGCCCTGCAGGCTGCGAGGTCTTTCAAAAGACGACCTAAGCTCCCTGCCAATGAAGTTCACTGGGACAGCATCATAATTCAGGCAAGCACAATGTAAGTCTACTTTGTGAGGCAGATTGTACAGGATCATCCTCTTATGTTTTTTAAAATACCTTATTTAAATACTTATTTTTTAATTAGTTACTTAGCGAGGGGCAGTGGTGTATGCCTCTAGTCCCAGCTGCTTGGGAGACTGAGGCAGGAGGGTTATGAGTTCGAGGCCAGTCTGGGCAGTTTAGGAAAGCTCTGTCTCAGAATAGCAAGCACTGAGCAGGAAAAATCAATTACTTAACTAAGATTTCTTTTGCAAGGATTATTTCTAGAGTTCCAAATATTTCTGTCTGTCTTCACCATGAGCCGCCTGCCCTAACAAATGAAATGTACTGTTTGGTTGTGACCGTTCAATCTCATGAGAAGACTCAGATCAGAGATGTGAAGCTCACAGCTGGTTTAAAGCCAGGTAAGCATTTGTATTTAAAGCTCAGTATTAATAAGTGCTGTGGTGTTGCCAGTATGGAGTTTCTTTAAAAAATATGATATAGTGCTTCTCTTATAGTATTAATTGGTATAATGACATTAGAATTCTGATGTCTTAAAATGTTAATTTTGACACTCTCAGGGCAGGATGCCAACTTAACTCAGAAGACTCATGTGACACTTCATGGCACAGAACTGTGTGACGAGTCCTACCCAGCTTTACTCACTGATGTTCCCATCGGAGACTTGCGTCCAGGGCAGCAGGTGAACTTGGTCACTGAGATTAGAAGGGAAAGCAGTGGGTCTGTAGTTTCAAATAGACAATGAGCTTTCATTTTAGAGCGTTTTACCAGTACCTCATAGTAATAAAGAAGTGGTTTAACTTTGTTTATGTTTTGGGTTTCTCATCTAAGAAACCGTGTAATATAAGCTTGTGTGTCTTGGTTTATTTTACTTAACATTATAGTCTCAAGGTGCATCCATAAATAAAGAGCAAAATAAAAGATAATGGGAAAAAGGGAGCAAGAGAGGGGGAATGGGGATGAGAAAAGAATTAAGAAACATACTCATTATGTACTGCAGACAGATACTAAGACAGTGAAACCTGACATAAAGTGATTTAACTAATGACATTTTATATCCAATATTTAAGTGTTTTTTTCCCCAGTGTTGGGGATTAACAGAGGGCCTCATACATGACAGGCAAGCATTCAACTACTGAAAATATTGCCAGTCCTCTTAGGCAGTTTTTATGGAAGGAATTTTAGAAGTAAACCTACTATGGGGAATTAATTGCTGGATAAAATAACTATTATCTATAATTTAAGTGCAGTAATCTTCCAATTTCTATTTCCAGAAATTCTTGGGAGGCTGAAGGTAATGATTAAAAAAAGACAGATCAGGGATAGGGCTGTGAAACTCAGTGGTGGAGCTTTTGCTTAGCATGCACAAGAGCGCCCCCTATGTGGGGGAAAAGGGTTAGCAGTGGACCCTACTCATGCAGTGGCAGTTAACTCAAGTTCTCCCTGGTGGGAAGTTTGATTAGTGAGATTCGTTGTCCTGGGAGAGCCAGGTGGTGCAGTAAACTCAAGCTGGGATCTTATCTTACAATACATGCCAGGAGGAAGTAATACGGAATTATAGCACTTCACTGTATTACAGCTGGAAAAGAAGATATATGTTCGCTGTGGAACTATGGGCTCAAGAATGTTTCTCGTATATGTTTCTTATCTGATCGATACAACTGTTGAAGAAAAAGAAATTATTTGCAGATGTCACAAGGTAATTTTTTTTGTAACTACTTCATGAAGTATCATGTCTGGCACATTCCTCTGTTTGATGTTATTGTAGTTAGTATCTTTGTGGTTGTGGCAGCAGTATCATCTCAGATTTTTCTTTGAAATTGTACAAAGCCCAACTAGTAGAAAAAAAGACCAACCAGCAATCTGGGGATTTATAGAGTGGTTACTGTACAGATTCTGGGCCATGGGCTATTTATAAGTAATTGGGATAGAACAAAATGCTGGAAGGTGAGCAGTATTTTCCACACATTTCTGTACTATCGGAAATTTTACATAGCCTGCTATAATATGGAACCGAGATAATGAATTAGGAGATAAGGATACAGTCTTAGCACATTTAAGTGTTATTTCATTTAATGCTCATAACAACCCACTGAGGCTCCTGAAACTGGGATTTAAAGAGACCATATGATTCCTGAAAGTCATAGTGCTATTGCAATATCGGAGGTGCCACAGCTAGTAAGCATGACCCAGCTAGGGTCAGAGTAACCCAGCCTGAGCTTTTAACCATTGTGAGCTTCTTCAGAGTTTCTCATCAACAGTGTGTGTTTATGTTTTGAAAGCTTTAATAACCCTCTTGTTTTTCAAATAGGCTCTTTTAAAGAGAGGAAATCTAGCACTGGTTAAGAGTAAAGCTCTAATATCAGATTCAGTGAAGTTTTTGCTTGTTTCATTTACTTTAGCTATGTGACTTCCTCATTTTAAGGTGATAATCCTAACAGCATGCTTATAATCCCAGCATTCAGAGGCTGAGGCAGGAGGATCTTTGTGAATTCAAGACCAGCCTAGGCTACAGAGTAAGCTCAAAGCCAGCCTGAACTGCATAGCAAGGCTCTGTCTCAAAAAGATTAAAAAAACCCTATCTCCAGAGGTTCGAATTTTAATCCTTGAGTGATTATAATCATTAAATAATATATGCATAGCGATTATAATAGTGCCTTCCTGTCACATTACCTTGTTACTGTTATTTTTCCTATTATTTTAGTCATTTTGAGTCAAGGCAAGGTAGGAACTTGCACAAGCAGAAAGCCCAGATTCCAGGCTTGGCACCATTAGCCCGTGGCCTTAGGCAAGTCACCTTATTTTTAACCCTTGGTAGTTCATCTGTAAAGTGATGATGCTGCTGCTCTGCTCTCTTCCCAGGCTCCTGTGATAACAAAGGTGGAAAAAAGCACTTTGCAGGGTGAATTGTTATAAAACATACATAACTCATTAGAAATAGTAGGCCTCGCTGCATAGACTTTTGTAAGTGTTATCAAAGAAAAATCCTCCTTTCTGATGAAGAACTTACAGGACACTTACAGGCTGTATTTTGTATGCCTTCTCTTTTTTCTACTATTTATATAAAAAAAGATTTAGAAAAGCCACTGAATGTGCCCTTTACATTTTCCTGCAGGATGAGACTGTGACCATAGAGACTGTCTTTCCATTTGATGTTGCGGTTAAATTTGTTTCCACGAAGGTATGTTCCCATGATGCGCGCTGGCAGTCACCAGTGTGTTGTAGGAAATGACAGGAAACATAAAGTGATTGACACAGTTCCTGACAGACCTGTTCTCTCCCTTGGTGACAGTTTGAGCACCTGGAGAGGGTCTATGCTGACATCCCCTTTCTGCTGATGACAGACCTGTTAAGTGCCTCGCCGTGGGCCCTCACCATCGTGTCCAGTGAGCTGCAGCTCGCTCCGTCCATGATGGCAGTGGATCAGCTGGAGTCCCAAGTGGACAGAGGTGAGACTGGGTCATTCCCACCTACACGGTGGAAAGAGTTTTGCGTGTGTGTCTGTGTAAGCTAACAATGTAAGAGTTAACTTTTTATTAGAAGAGGCAACTGGAGTTATACTCACAAAAGCAAATACATTTGAAATTCAACTTGAAAAACTCACCATTTGCTTCAGTATACCTAATTTTCTTTATTAATTTTTAAAATCTCAGTGCATTTAAATTTATTTTCCTCTGAGTACCTGTTTGTCATTGGTATAGGTATATATCATAATGCTGTCATCACCCCCAACTCTCCGCTCCATGTCTTGATCCCACACCCATCTGGGAAAGACCTATCTTCCTACTTCCTGTTACCTTTTATTTTGATCTTTATTTATAATATGGGTTTCTCACTTAAGAGAAACCATGTGCTACTTAAGCTGGTGTGTCTGACTTTCTTCACTTAACATTATGGTCCCAAGGTGCATCCATTTCCCTACAGATGACTCAAGTTCACCCTTCTTTATGGCAGAGTAGTACTCCATTGTGGGTAAATACCACATTTCTTTTATCAATTCATCTATCAGTTGACGTGCAGGCAGCTTCCAAAATTTAGCTATTATGAACTGTGTTTCTACAAACATAGATATGTAGGTATCACTGTAATATGATGTCTTCACATCTTTCAGGAAGATACCTAAAGGAGAATAGTTGGGTTGAATGGAATTTCTAGGTTTAGTTTTGTGAGGAATCTCCATACTGAGCTCCATAGTGGTTCTATTGGTTTACATTCCCATTAACAAAGTAGAAAGGCCCTTTTTCCCCAGAGCCTATCCAGCATTTATTATTATTTGATTTCTTGATGGTAATCATTCTTTGTGGGGTAAGTTGGAATCTCAGTGTTTTAATTTGCATTTCTCCGATGCCAGAGATGTTGAACATTTCGTCATCTATTCTTCTTTACTGGATATTTGCATACCTTCTGAGAAGTATCTGTTCCATTTTTGTGATTGGGCCATGGTGTTTTATATGTACTTCCAGTGTACATTTGCTCCATTATATTGCATCTATTTACTTGTAAATGCAACTCCTTTAATACATTTGCTCCTTTAGTCAGAGCTGTGTCTGAAATCACCCTGGTATTTTCATCATCATTTAGCACGTGTTTATTACGCTGAGAGGACTGTGGTTTAGAGTTTAATATGAATGGTCCAGGTTTTTAATTCCAGCCAGGTGTGGTGGTGCATGCCTGTAATCCCAGCACTCAGGAGGCTGAGGCAAGAGGATTGTCGCAAGTTCGAGACCAGTTTGGGCTCCAAAGTGAGCTCAAGACCAACCTGGACTGCATAGCCAGGCCATGTTTCAGAAAGGCACAAAAAGAAAACCAAACTCTGTTTCCAGAGATTTGAATTTCAATGCATTTTTTATTTACTGAGCTACAGTATCATTTTTAATTATTAAAATTACTGAAAAGTGCCAGGCATGGTGGTACATACCTGTAATCCCAGCATTCAGGAGGCTGAGGCAGAAGGATCGCCGTGAGCTTGAGGCCAGCCTGGGTTACATAGTGAGTTTAAGGCCAGCCTGACCTACAGAGTAAGACCCTGTCTCAAACAAACAAAAATTACTTAAAAAACTCAAATTGATTCTGTTTTTTTCCTTTCACTGTGGATTATTACCTATCCACATTTAGATCTGCACTGATCAGTCTTTCATTGGAAAACCCCTAAAATAATAGCACACTGTTAGAGATACTGTTATTTCATTTTCACTCAGATTTACTAAAATTGGGATGACATAGGCACCATTGCCCACTTGCATTTAAGGGAGTGACACTGGGCTGAGGGGTTGAAATGTGGAGAAGACTTGGGTGATACGAGCACTTACCTCGTCATTAGGGAGCTTATTATAAGTGTGGTGAAAGAAAGCTTCTTTGCAAAGCAGTGAGTGGCCATGTTAGGTAATAATAAAGTAACAGATGATGATGGTATTTCCAGTTGAGTGGGATCAGTATAAACGTTTACTCAGAGAAAGCCAGGGCCTGGAATCAGTTGAGTGCTGAAGGGGTAACTAAAGAGAGGCTGAGGTAGGACAATCATAAGTTCAGATCGAGCTTGTTCATCTCAGCTACTTAGCAAGACCCTTTCTCCAAATAGAAAAGGGCTAGGAGGTGGCTCACTGTGAAGGCCCTGGGCTCAATCCCCAGTACCACAAAACAAAATAAACAAAACACAGTTAAAAAAGAGTAACTAAAATTTTCCTTTTTTTCTACCCCAAAAAGTTTTCTTTGAAGAAATGAAACAATTTAGGAAAAGAGAAATAGTCATCGTAAAGTATTACTCTGTGTCCAAGCTCTCCTGACTCACTGGTTTTAGTAGGACTTTGTCGCAGACATACAGATACCTCCCTGGTTTTTGTTACAATGGCTTATTGCCATTGGCATAATACTGGACTTTCTGGCCTTGTGAAAGTCACGCAACATCTCTGAGCCTTACTTTCAAATCTCTGTAACTCGGAGGTGCTCCTTTTTTGTTACAGTACTTCAGTATGCAATGCTCAGTTGGTGACATAAGATTGTAAAGACTGCTTCTTCTAGTTGTCTTACAGACTGGAGAAAGCGCTAGTGAGTGCTTTTGTCTGCAGTGCCCATCTGTTGGAAATGCTGAAGGTGGTGTAGCAACTGGACATTATATTATCTCCTGGAAGAGGTAACGGTCCTATCAGCCCTGTCTCTTTTTCAGTGTCTTTGTTATTCTAATACGTATCTGTATCACTTTTAATTGTCATTTATCTTTGTGAAGAGCAGAAGTCACATGAATATGACTGATGTTTTAAAACACGAAGCTTCCCAAGGAAAATGTAGCTATTATTTGTCACACCTGGTGACTTGCAGGCTAACGAAATTTAGTTGGACTCAAGATAGGGCTGTTGGCGAACATGAGGCAGAGCTGTCCTTGTTTGTGTTCAGCAGGATCGTCTGTACAGGAGGCCCAAGGCAACCAAGAGTTTGGGCACAGTTGGTGGGTAGTGGATGGCACATCAGTGTACAAAAGTCAGCTGCACTTCTCTGTACCAGAAATAAGTCCTGGGGCGGGGGATAGAGCTCAGCGGCATGGCGCCTGCCTGGCAAGTGCGAGGTGCTGAGTTTGATTCCTGGTTCCAAAAAAAGGAAAGAAAGGAAATAAGCCTCTGGGCAATGTACTTTGAAAATTGGTATTATTTACATACTAACCACAGTTTTGAGATACCTGGGAATACACTTAAAAGGAGATTTGCACTGCCTTTATGGAGAAAACTAAAATGTTAAAGAAAGACCTAAATGGATGGAAAAATATACAATGGTCTTGTTTGTGTGAGAAATAATTTTTAAAATTATAAGTTTAGCCAGGCATGGTGTCACATGCATGTATCCCAGCACTTGGGAGGCTGAGGCAGGAGGATCATTGCGAGTTGGAGGCCAGCATGGGCTACAAAGTGAGCTCAAGGCCAGCCTGAACTGCGTAGTGAGACCCTGTCTCAAAAAGACCAAAATAAATAAATAAATAAATAAAATTTTAAGTTTAATACAATTGTTTTATTATTTAATACTTTTTTTTTCGTTTTTGTGTAACTTGACACTCATTTCTGATGTTCATTTGGAAAAGCACAAAATCAAAAATAGCAAAGACATTCCAGACAAAAAAGTAGGCAATGGTACTTGCTTGTTTAGAGTCAAAGACTTACTATAGAACTCAACCTCAGCCTCATATTGGCTCAGTAATAGGTAAATGAGAACAAAAGAGAGTCTAGAAATAGATTTGTAGATCCACATGTGCACTTCAGTGATATTTTTTAGAAGTGGTATTGTTGATCAACAGGAAAAGGATAAACTGTTGTCACTTGTGGTGAACAATTGGCTGTCCATTTGTGAAAAAACTGGATCTCTACTACATAGTATATAAAAAAATTAATACCAGGTATATTTAAAGATTAATTATAAAAAGCAAAACTTTTTATTTTTAGTGTAAAATATAAGATAGTTGCTTTATGACTTTGAAATAGGGAAAAATTTCTAAATAAGGTACAAACAATACAAACCTCTAAACTTGACTAATTTGATTTATTAAAATTAAGGTTTTTAGTTCACTAAAAAATGCCATAGGGCAAGGAATATAGCTTAGCAGCTCAGTGCCTGCCTGGCAAGGCCCTGAGTTTGATTCCTGGCACCAAAAAACAAACAAACAAAAAAAACCCCACAAAATACCATAAAGGCAAAATATAAAGTGGAGAAGATATTTGCAACATGTTTAAATGAAAAGGATTAATATTCATATCAGGAACTAAAAATCATAAAGACAAGTCACTTATCAGAAAGTTATACAAAATACGTAAGTAGGCAGCTTAGGTAAAGTAGAGTTCACCAGTAAACGTAGGGAGACTGATTAGTAACTGGAGAATGACAGAGTCACACTGGAGATTTATGTTCCACTGGTGTGGAAAAAGAAAAAGGTTTAACAGTACCAAGTTTACAAAAAAGGTGAAACATAAATTAGAACAACTGATTTGGAGATACTTTAGACACTGCTGGGTAAAGCAGAGGATGCCTGCACCCTACTGATCTAGAAGAGGACTCACGTTTGCATGGAGGGGATGTGTGTTTATAGCAGCACTGATTACAGCGGCAGAGAAAGGAAGGCAAAAAAGCTACATGCCTGTCCTTGGAACAGTACATGAGTTGTGGCACATTCTTTTTTTTTTTTTCTTGGCAGTACTGGGGATCGAACTCAGGACCCTGCGCTTGCTAGGCAGGCGCTTATTCCACTGAGCTATATCCCCAGCCCTGTGGCACATTCATATGTTGTAATACTATTTATCCGTGAAAATAAATGAACTACGGGTAACCTGCCAACATCTTAATGTAAAATGAACAGAGCAAGCTACAGATGAAAATAGAAATAAATTGCATTTGTAAGACACTGAAGAACATGTAAGACATACCGTGTATTTCTGAGACTGCATACGTAATTTGGAACAGTGTGACGGATGAGAGGGAATGATAGACGGCAAATTCCGGATAGTGGTTACCCCTGGTGGAGAGGGTGGAGAGTGCCAGCAGGAGGAGCCATCGTAATATTCTCCTTCTTAAACTGAGAGAAATATTGCACGTGTTACTCTTTTGGTATGGCTTGCCTTATTTTTTAAAGTTTTAAAGTGGAATAAAATATATTACTAAACAAGAAAAGTGTCAAGATAGGAGTCATAAGGGGATGTTTTATGCAATTCAAAGTAATGAGAGCAAGGTTGGAATGTAGTGGCCCCCACTGAGAGGTTATGAATTATGCAGATTAACTGAAACAAAGTTTTAGGGCTAAAAGTCAGAAACTTTGAAGTTCAGAAAGTTCCTTTGAAGCCCTCAGACAGTGCTTAGTAGATAGGATTACATCACATTGTTCTCATCCCCATGTTATAAGTTTCGTGTTAAACATGGAGCAGGAGCGCTTGTTCTCTAGCGGCTCCTTCATTGAACTCTGCTGCTGAGGCCTGAGGGAGGTCGGAGGTAAAAAGGAAGCTGTACGTTAGCAGCTCTCATGTGTTGTGGCGTCAGGACACCTGTACATTTTGAAAAATCGTGGACAGCTTTGAAGAACTTTTACTCCTGTGAGCTGTATGTTGTAACTGTATTAGAATGTAAAACCAGGTTTTTAAAAACTGAGAATAGAGAAATATATAAGTTTATTAAGAAATTTTTAAAAGCTAATCCAACTTTTCTTTCCCCTACTTCTGAATCTATTATACGGATGTTTAGTTTCATATGTACGCTTATGAGTTAGAGCAGCATTTCAAAGGAACTACTTAATTATTCCATGATGCTACCGTAACACTATGAAGATACATTTATTTATGGTTGACGAGGGCTTAGAGGCTTCCCTAGAGCTGCTTCTGCTCTGTGGTAGTTTGCACATAACATCAGCTCTTCCCTATCTAGATAAAGACTTCTCATAAGGAATTAAGTAGATGCCAGCTACCCCATAGTTTCACCCTAAATATAAATATTGAACAGTTTCATAATGTTCCTGTTTTTCAGTAAATGTGAGAATACCAGTCTTTTTTATGACAGTACGATCTGTTTTAATTCTTCAGTTTCCACTACATACTTGTAGGTAGAGCAGTGCCCTTTGAGGGGGTCTGAGGCCTATTTGTGAAGCCTCCGCAGTGAGATAGTTTGTGTAGTAACGTAATCTCCACACTGCTTCCTTCCCAAACCAAGTCCCGCTACCAAAAGACTGAGGTAAGTGGCGTGCTTTGTGATTGACAGTCCGATGCAGCTCCTGGCTTTCCCTGCTAGCAGCAGACCACAGCCCTAAGTTGTTGCATTTCTTCATAGGAAATATTCAAACCAAAATGGGATTGTAAAAGTTCTTGCTTTACAAAACTACTTTCAGTAATGAACGTTTGAGGATGGATAAATAATTTGTATTTCCTTTGAAGCTAGTTGGTGAACATAGACATTTCCTGTATTTGATCTATTAACTTTGTACATAAAATGTAAATTTGTAAGATGCCCTTTTCTCCCGTAGGACTTCAGCCATGGAAAACATCCCTGTCATCAGTACTGTCATCACGCTGCCACACGTGATTGTAGAAAATATCCCTCTTCATGTGAATGCAGGTAGCAGGAATTCCAGTTTTACCTGATGAAAAAGACTTAGAAATAATACATATTATAGCTTCTAAGGGTTTAGTTAACGTTTGTACTGTGAAAAATTTCTAACATTGATGAGTTTTATGACCAGTGTTGGTTAACGTTGTTTAATCTCCATCTCTATATTTCTCTCAGCCATATTATTTTGAAACAAATAACAGATGTCATTTTATCCATAAATATTTCAGTTTGTCTCTTTAGAAATAATGGCTTTTTGTCCATATAATTATAATACCATTATCATAACCTTAAAAATTAGCAATAAATTCTTACTATTAGAGTTTGAATGATTTTCAGTTTAAGGTCTATATATTATAGCTTTTGACCAGTTCTCATGCTGTCCATCTAAATCTGTAGGAGATGCCCTCTCTGTCCCTTCTACTCCCTTCCATTGCTTACCCTCCTCTTTTCCCATATTTCTCTGCCACTTCTGTGTTTCTCGCCTTCTTCCCTTTCTCCCCCATTCCTTGTCTATTCGTTGAAGAAACCAAGTCATTTGCCCAGTAGAGCTTCCCACAGCCTGATTTTTGCATGATATATTTTTAAATGTTTCTCTGGCAAGACTTTGGCAAGAATACATCATAGTTAATGGTATGTGCTCCCACCTGGAAGCACAGTATTAACACCTGTGTGTCAGGCCTACTTTCTCTACTGGAAACTTCCCTTTATCAACTGCTTGGTTACCCTGATGTCTAGAAGAACTCTGTAAAAACAGTATACAGTATTTGCTTCAGCAGATAATTTGGAAAGACATGAAGAAAATTCACCATGGCTTTTGCACAAAGGACAACAAACATGTCAATGACATGATTCATTCCATGTTTTTGTATCCTAGAAAAAGTACAACAGCAGAACTGTGAAAAACACTCACAAACAACATGTATATATAAATGGACAGATGAATGAAAGTTTATAGTTTGACTAAAATAAAATCTTTGCATATTCCAGTGCAACAGACAAGACTGGAGGAAATTGTAGATTTTTTAAAAATTACTTATAAACTCTAAGTGAGTCATTTTTAGAAGACTTTCTTAGCCTGTTTCATCATTGTCCTGTAGCTATTACTCAGTCAAAAGTTTTTCTTACCTGGTAAGAAAACAGTGATATCATTCATCAAAAAAACCATAAATAATCCTCTATTTTTTAACGAAGAGAAATGTGTCATCTTCCTGCTACAGATCTGCCATCCTTCGGACGCGTCAGAGAATCATTGCCTGTCAAGTATCACCTACAGAACAAGACTAACTTAGTTCAGGATGTGGAGATTTCTGTGGAGCCCAGTGACGCGTTCATGTTCTCAGGCCTCAAACAGGTACAGGCCTTCTTTCATGGCGTCACTCATGTGGACACAAATGTGAACTTAGCAAATGGAGAGCTGGAGAGTTTTATAAATGAATTGATTAAGGCCAACTGTGGGCCCTACTGTTTGATAATGGCTTATTTATATTTGAGAATAGTGAACTTTTAAGCACTTTTACAGGTTTAAGTTCAACATCTGATAGAGGTATAGATTACCCTTTCCAGACATCAGAATCAAACAAGCTCTTTCTCCATATAAAACAAAAAGTTCACAGATCCTTGAACTGTATTGTTAGAATTCTTGAAAAACTTAAATCTCCCCCATATTTACTGGTGTATGTGTGTGTATGTTGATTTAAGACATGGAGACTCGACCAAACCAACATTAAAAACCTGTTTTTCTTCTGAACTATCCATAGTAAATTTGAACTTACCTGGAATTTACTTGTTTGGTATGTTTAGATACAATTTGGAAATTTTGGTTTTAGAATTTACTTGTTTGGTACATTTAGATACAATTTTGTTACATACAAAAATAAATTACCCAGTTTTCTTTTTTTATGTGTTTAGTCAAATGGAAAAAATTATTGAGGCTTGAGATGCATAAACGTAACACTCAAGCAAAACCCTACTCCAGTGAGAGTCACCCTCAGTTGTCAGTTAATGTTTTTCGCTAATGAGATAATTATAATTATAGGAACAAACATGTCTTAACACCTAGAAATATCTACCCTGACTAATCAGCTGTTCTCTGCTTGTATTGACTGCTGCTTATTGTTAAATACAAAGTAGACTCATGTATGAATTATGCTATATATCCACATACTATTTTAAATTCATGGCATATATTAAATCCTACCAGCGATAGTCTTGCTACATCTATATTATTCCTGATACACTGTGTGCATATCTGTACTCAATTCCCATTTAGAAATGTATAGCTTTTTGTGAATGTTGTGATCTTTCCAGGTATTTACATATAAATAGGAAATATAAAGATAACAAAGTTTTTACCCTTCCTACAATTTTTTTTTTTTATCTTTTTGAGACAGGGTCTCACTATGTAGTTCAGGGTAGCCTTGAGCTCACTTTGTAGAGCTAGTCTCAAACTCACAACAATCCCCCTGTCTCAACCCCTGGGTCCTGGGATTACAGGTGTTTGCCACCATACCTGGCTTTCCTAAAGTGTTAAAGATTTTTCAAACACGCTTTTTCCTCTGAAGTTATTTGCCTTAACAAAATTGTGAAATTCCTAAAAGAAAATACTAGAAGCAAATGAAGCAGATACTTTGTATTATGTTGACGTGTTGTCTATAAATTGTTTTCTAACATATTTTGAGCATGAAATCACCTGGTCTAAGACACATAAAATAGTAACCTGAATGGTGCACTCATTCTTTTCTTGGGGGGGTTGGGTACTGGGAGTCGAACTCATGACCTCGTGCTTGCACCTTGCCAGGCAGGTGCTGTGGCACTGAGCTATATCCCTGGCTGCTGGTGCGCTGATTCTCAAGCTGAGATATGTTTGCTTTCAGATCTTGGTAGAAACTGAGAAATGATGCATATATCTTTTTATCCATTTCCTGTCTGCCTTGTCCTAGCCTTATACTAATTCAACTGTAATTCTATCTGGAGGATGGAAGTGAAGTATTTGGGGATCTGTCACTGGTAAAGGGTAGCAGCTTGTGTGTACTGCAAGTATTTGTATTTGATTCTCTGTCTGTAACTTTCATGAACAGATCCGGTTGCGTGTTCTGCCTGGCACTGAACAGGAAATGTTATATAACTTCTACCCTCTCATGGCTGGGTACCAGCCACTGCCGTCTCTCAACATCAACTTGCTGAGGGTTCCTAGCTTCACAAACCAGCTGCTCAGGCGTTTTATACCCACCAGCATTTTTGTGAAGGTAAGGTTTAGAAACTTCAGCTTTTTAAATTCACTGTCTTAAAAATATACAAAATGACATTTTTTATGTAAACTTCATTGCATAATATTTTGAGACTAGCAGTGATAGTTTGACTTTTATTATATAATCTCAGTAATATTGCTATTCATTATTTTATAGACCCTTATTTCAAAGATTTTTATTCCTTTAGAGAATTAATGATTTATCCTAATGGTGTTCTTGAACATGCTTTCTTTCTAGTGTAGTAATACATGTTTTAAAGTTGTAGACTGTGCTGGGTGTGGTGGGAGTAATACCAGCATCCTGTGAGGCTGAGGCAGGAAGATTGTAATTTCAAGGCCAACTTGAGCTACTTCTTGAGACCCTCTCTCAAAAGAGAAAATTAAAAAAGGGCTGAGGCTGTAGCTCAGTGCAAAGGTCCTGGGTTCAATCCCCAGTATCACCCCCTCCCTAACCACCAAGAAAACAAAAAGAATTATAGACTGCAACTAGTTTTTAATCAAATGGGTTAACTTTTTAATACTGGATTTTGGTTTCTTCTAAAGGTGATGGTCAGAAACTGTACTCTAGTTTTAATTTTTTTTTTTATTTTAAAAGTAAAAGCACAAAAACATATTAACAAACAGACACAAAGTAGCATAAGAAATAGTACAATCAAAACTGATTTACAGACAGTGTGACATGGACTCAACAATGGTTGTTGCTTTACCTATTGGTATCTTCGAAGTATATATTCATGAACACTAGTTTAATTTTTGATTCTAAAGAATTCTACAGTTTCTAGGGTCCTGCAATGAAATAATATGTGGGATGGCCTAGTTAGGTGCAGGACAGGTGTTTAATTGAGCTTATCATGCATCTCTGATTAAGTCACTTCCAGTTGCCTACCATGAGGGCTGTCCCTCCAGAGGGCATCGCTGTAACTCTGTTTATGACGATGTGAATCGCATGTGCCTTTTTTTTTTTTTTAAATAACCCTTTTCTGACCACTTCCTTTGCTGTGTCTTACTTGAATTTTAGGGAACTTTTCTTATTAATATAATCCAGGATTTTATAAATTAAAAATTACTCTGTGTTGATGTATTTGCCACCCTCTTTCTTACTTTAATCTTTCCAGACTTGCCCAGTTGATCTACCGAAAATGTTTTATTAATCCTTCCAAACTCCTGTCACACACACTTTTAAATTGTGAAAGAAAAATCTCAATTTTGGATGTGCTCAAATTTCCGCAGTAGCATTTTAAACGCTGACCTCATCATGTTGTAGAGACACACCCACTGCTTTCTCCCGGTCCAGGGATGGCCCTCTCGGAGCAAGGCCCCGTGGCCAGGTGGGAGACAGGCAGGGGCAGAGATCCCTTTTAGCGGCTTCCCTTTTGAAGTTTGCTTTTCCTTAATTCAGAAATACTAGTTTAGTCATTGTGGAACTATTAATCATTGCACAGTCTTGATTATATTCTAGCTGCACAGAGATAGCTTGAGACAGTGGAATTAATCACACTGAGAATTAGAGATTCGGGTTCCATGGTTCAGTCTCTTCCACCCTTTGAAGTACACAGCCCTCCCACATCGAATCCCGGTTAACGCAAGCCGGTTCAGTTTTTTGATCTTCTCTCAGGATAAGCCTCTTTTGGATAATGTTTAAATTCATAAGCAAAGGTACCCGAAAATAAATGCTCATAAGTTTTAGCATAGGTAATGTATACTTTTTATATTTACATGATTCTATATACATATTTTCTCATATTTACATGATCTCTAAATATAGCTCCACCACCTTCCAGTAACTTTACTGCTGCCAAAAGTGTGTACTGGAATCCTCAGAGCCAGCTCCCTGTTATAACTTGGAAAAACTTGTAAAAAGTCTTTTGCCATTACACAGTATATACATACTCCAAAACAGGTTGTATGAAATAAATAAATAAATGTTTTGTCAATTTAAAAATCACACTACAGTGACTGAAGATTACCCTTTCTTATTAAACATTCACTAACTGAACATTCACCCCTATAATAAACAGCACTCAGGAAGCTGAGACAGGAGGATCCTTGCAAGTTCGAGACCAGCCTGGGCTACAAAGTGAGCTCAAGGCCAGCCTGAACTGCATAGCGAGAGCCCCAAAAAACTGAAATGGCATTTTAAATAAATAAATAAAATAAAAATGGCTCGGTTGCATTAGCCACAGTTCAAGTGGTCAGTAACTAAATGTGGCTAGTGTCTGCCGTCTTAGAGCAGTGGTGGCGAACCTATGGCACGCATGCCTCAGCAAGTCATTTGTATCATTGAAAGCTCTAAAAGGTTTGCCGTCATGTCCTAAAGCAAGTTTGAGGTCGATATTTTTGGTTTTCTAGCTCAGTGAGGTGCTCATTTTCTGCTCCTGCCTGTAAACCTGTGTTTAGCAAGGCTTTAGCCAGGGAGGCCGTTATCTTGTTTCTAAAATTGAGCAACTTCCATCAGGACTAAAAGGTTACCTGTTCTCCTGCCCATTCCCTTTCCACCTTGAGTGTTGAGAGCTGTGTGTACGTGTCATCTGTGCATCCGCACGTGCACACATCTACACATATTCACTGCCTTGGGGAGTTCTTGGGAATCATTCTGTCTTAAGCAGAGCAAATGGCTTTTTTCTTCCTCCTCTTTCTCCCCCTTCCCCCCACCCCTTGAGACAAGGTCTTGCTGTATAGTTCAGGATGGCTTTGAACTCTCTGTCACCCAGGCTGGCCTGGAACCCAGCCAGCCAAGTGCTGGGGCTACTGGCGTGCACCACCACGTTGGCTGGCTTTTGCTTGTGGAGCGGCAGTGTTCCGTTGCGTTTCCTGGTCCCTGGCTCTCATACTTTCCCCTGCACATGCCTGTTGCATATCTGTACCGTGCAGATACCTGCAAGTATTCTCTTGGCTACAAGGTAGCTCTCTGGGATGTGGTAAATAGATCAGAAATACTGTAGCTGAAAACAGTTGCATCAGTCCCCTAAAAAGTCCCAAAATATTTTAATATTAACTTTTCTAATGGTAGTTTAAATTTTGTGTAGCCAACAGCTGTAAGGAAAGGAAAGTTTTTTTCCTGCTGCTTCTGTCCTTGTTGGATGTACTGTTAGATATTCTAGAAGTCATTGCAAATGATGTTTTTCGCAAACAGATTGGAAAATGTAGACTCTCCCAAAGGAACTTGTATTAGGTGTTTGCCCTGCTCAAAGCTTGAGACATAGGAGGCACCTGAGCAAGAGAGAGAATCAATTTTCTCAGGCAGGAATGGTGAGCAGGTCCCATCTGCTTACATCAGTGATGATTGGCAGGAGCGGCTGGGACACAGGGCCAGGACAGGAGCCTGGACTGAAGTGAAGCCAGCGGTGCAAATGTGTGGTCAGCTGGCAATGTCTGCCACCAGGGCAGGGCCAGCCCATGTGCTTACCACTCTGAGTTCAAAGGAAGAAAGAAGATATGGTCATAAAAGGGAGTAACAGTTGCTGCTTGGATGCTTGTGAACATTTATTCTGTTTGCGTAAAACAGTTTTAGGAACTTCAGAGTCTTTTTAATTAATGGAGCTTTTCTTGTCGTTACTTCCTTTGTAATCCTGTTTTGCTTTTCCCACTTTAAAGCCACAGGGTCGACTGGCAGATGACACCTCTATTGCTGCTGCGTGATATTCAAGGCCGGCCGTTGGCTGTTCTTACAGAGGAGCAGGCAGAGCTTTAGTGGTGTTGCATTATGTCCTGTAGCTTTGGTCATGGTAAAAAGTTAATCTTTTCTATTTTTGAACAGATGTTGTACCAACTATTAAGAGGAAGTTATGCTTAAAATATTATGAAAATCAGCCTCTTGTAATTTCACTAATAAATATCTGAAACCTATCAGTGCAGCGTGAAAGTATGTCAGAAAGTCAACTTATGAATATCGAATAATTTTGTAATGATTTGTGTGTGTAGTAGGAGAGGGAAATTAAGCATCCCAAGTATGAGTGGGCGAAGAGGGGAGAATGCAGCTGTCTCTGCCCCAGTGAAGTCCTGAATCCCTTCTGAGTCTCCTACAGAGTTGGCCGGAGCGGGGATAATCCATCCTTACAAACACAGTGTGTTCAGAATGCACATGCTGCAGCATTCCTAGACGTGGGTCTGATGTTGAAAAACCTCCAGAAAGTTGTACTCAAAGCAGTTCCATTAGAAGATGTCACAGTATCTTTGCTTACCATCTGAAAGTGTCAAATAGATTCTGCCTACAATCAGAATGTGGATCATTTATGAAGCAGGTTTATATTTTGAAAAGGTAAAAATGTAAGGATCTTATTATATGCATCATTTTTTTAATAAAAATTCTGAAGAATGATCTCTCAGCTACATTGTCCAGTTTCAAAAGAACTATCTAAAACTCTTGAAAATTAATGTAAATAAAAATCAGGTGAAATTTGTCTTTGTTAAAATATGTTAATAATTTAAAACTACCTGATTTCTTGGACATTTTTTCTATTTAAAAAGTAGAATTGTAAAAAGGAAACAGTGATGTAAATAAATATAAATAAATTCTCTTTCAGTGTATCTTTTAACTATTTTCAGCATGTTTCATTTCAAGCTTAACAAAACAGCTGTCACTAAGAGCACAGTTACCTGAGTTACAGCACAGAAGATCAGCCTGAGCAGCCGGGTGTAGTAGTACTCATGTGTAATCCCTAAACCCTAGGAGACTGAGGCAGGGGATCAAAAGTGGAAATTTAGTCTGGGCAACTTGGTGATTGAGCAAGATCCTGTCTCAAAGTAAAAAATAAAATCTGAGGATGTCACTCGATGTGTCCAATCCCCAGTACCACACACTGTGCACACATAAAAAAGATTAGGGTTGAGATACGGTATGTGTGTCCTGCAATGGTGTTCTAACCCGTGGTGGAATAGACTCTTGGGAGGCATGAGTTCCTGTGGCAGCTTTTCACATCTGGGCTTTGGGAACAGGACTTTGGAATTGTCCGCTGGGAATCAAATCCCACCTCACTGACTAAGACTTTAAGTTACTTGTTCTCTTTTTTTCTCAGTTTTCTCACATATAAGAAGTAAATGATAGTAAGACCCATTTCACAGGCTTGTTATGAGAGTGATAGAGGTTAATACACGAGAAGAGCTGGGAACAATGCCTGGCCCAAAGTTCACGCCCAGCCAGCACTGTGTGTTACTACTTTTGACACAGAGGCTGAAGGAGATAATTTATGCATCTACTGGAGAGGTCTGTGTTATCAGAAATTTTTTTTCCCAATTTACTAATACATTTTCCATGATACAGTATGTACATGAGTGTGTGTGTGTGTATGTGTGTGTGTATATATACTATATGTGCAAATATATAAAGTTTTATGAAATTATTCTGATACTCATATACTTTGTATTTTGTTCAAACAGTTTCCCTCATTGTAACTTGCTAAGTTGATTTTGTGACCTACACTAGCAGGATGTAAACCGCAATTTGAAAACCAAAGATCTTTAAGGTCCCTTTGAGTTCTAAGAGGCTTTGATACAGTGGGAATATAATAAAGGTCTCAACTGTTAACACTGCCGCTGTCAAGCGTAAAGTACGTGTACAGATGAGTCACTGATGTATGCTTTAAAATTAACATTGATGTCCATGTGATTTGTTTAACTGTGTCTTCTGTTGTAAATACACCAAATAAATAAGCCCATGGTGTTTCTTGATCTTAAGAGTTGATAGTAAGTAATCTTTCCCAACCCAGAATTCTCCCGTATTGTACAGTCTACCATGAAAAGGTTTTGTTTACGCTTCAAAACTGAAAATTTTAATTCCGAAATACATAGTCATGATCTACCTCAGGTTCACAAGTCAGAGCCGTCATGGCTCACTAAGGTGTTACGTGTGGAGAAGAGCTGCACTTTTCTCCCCTGTCTCTGGGCCATCTGCCCGGTGCTGTGTCCTCTCTGAAAATGCCTAGTGGCTGTCTTTGTGTTCTTTTGCCATGTAGTTCTCAGCGTTGCTCCCTACCAGCACACCCACTGTTTGGGGAATAACAAATTTTTAAAAAGGTACTATAAACTGGGGGGAGGGTTGGTATAAAAGTTTGACTCCCATTAGTGGATATTCCACTAATTAGTGGATAATCCAAGTACCAGTTAGAGGAGGATGAGAATAATATCTTTTGGAGAGGGGAATATTCCTAATATGCTTAATTTTATAGTTTTTGTTACCCTAAAAAACTAACTTGCAACAATGATCCCCTCAGCTCCACTTTCCTACTGAAGTCGTAGGTTGGTTGTCTTGAAGTCCTCAAAAACATTAAGAGCGTTTAATTACCTGAAGGAAAGGTTATTTTTGTTTTAATGTATTCATTTCTTTCCTCACCCATGTTATCTCTACCCAGAATATGAAAGTCTTCAGTTGACAGCCATCTGAGGAATAGCTGTTAAGAATCTGGGCTCTAATTGCCATGCCGGCATTGCAGGGGGGGCACTTTTCAGGGGGAAACAGAGCAAATGGTAAACTCTTCCTTTTAAAGGTGGTTCTCGGTCCAGGGGTACCTTTTCGAAGTATCCAGAAAAGGCACTCAGAGCTTCCCGACTCCTGGTTTAAAGATGACTGAGCCGGAGGTTGTACTAGTGACTAATCTTCAAGCACAGGCACGTGCACCATTAGTGATGCGAGACTGTCTCAGGACTCTGGTCTCTAAGGTGGTGCCACGTAGAGATGTATACATTCCTCCCCTGGTGGTGCTGGGGATCAAACTCGGCCTTGCATGTGCTAAGCAAGGGCTCCACCAGTGAGCTGCACCCCAGCCCTGGTGCCTTACCTTTTCCTTCTGTGTAGTCCTGCTGTGTGGATTCCCCTGCAGAGCTAAACCCTCTCCAGCTGAAGCATTATGAGTGCCAAGAAAAAACCACTGACCCTGGGCAGTAGGACAAGGAAAAAAAAAATCTTTTATTGTTCCAATATCCCTAACTAAGTCAACTTACAGGTTAAGGCAACTCTTAGTCACCTGAATCATTTATAAAGAGTGGCACGTCCTTTAGTAAGCTCCATTAACGTTTTACACTTTGGGCACACTGCCGTTTCAGACATACCTACTGAAAAGCTCCATGAAGTTCACTAAATGGGTGCAAAATCCCATGTTTTTATGAAAAAGAAAAAGTATGTTTAGTTACATTCAGGTTCCCCTCAGAGATAAAATTTGTGAGGAATGTTCCCTTCCGCTCAATGTACTTGGGCCTGAGAACAAAAAATGATCACAAGACCTTACTGTTTCTGCTTTCTGAAGCATGTTTTACTGGAGCGGAGAGTAGCGGCAAAGTCAGAGCTGCCAAGCACCCCTGCATGTCAGGGCATATGCGCCGTGAAAATTACACCCTGAGCAATTGGTAAAATTTGGTTTTCTCCCCAGGCACTGAAAAAATAAAATTCTTAGCAACCTTGGAGAAGATCTTTCATTTATAGAACACAACTGCCCCAAAATGCATCAGCATGCATGGCAAATGGGAGCTTAAAATATCTTTGTTGGGTTGGTCAGGATTTCTAAACAGTGTCTTTCTCAAATGATAATTGCTAACATTTACTGAGTGCTACTATGTGCCAGACATGTAAGTTCTTATTTAATACTTGGTGTAAAAGCCAGTGTGGTGTTGGTACTAGGGCAATTTTAATAGCGGAGATTATGGCACAAAGAGTTTTCAAAACTTTTCCAGAGTTCCGGTTATCTTAAAGCAAAACATAGTTTCAGTACTTTGGGCCTTTTGGAAGGGCTTGGCTGGGCAGGTCATGCTTGGCTGGGGTCATTCAAGCAGTTGTAGTCAGTTGGGTTAGAAGAATGGGTGTTGGTTTTATTGTTTTTGTGTTGTTTTGTTTTTACCTTTGTTGTTATTTTCTTTTCTTCCTAAAATAAAAGAGTGGGGACTAAGCACCAGAGAAGCTGGTATGGCGTGGGGCAGCCAGGCATTTCCACCTTAGTCTTAGGCCCTTTCAGCTTGTCCACTGGGCTTCCTCACAGCATGGCAGTCTGGGGGCGGGGGGTGCCGATGTGGCGGGACCAAGCTCCAGTGAGAAAGAACCAGCCAGCAGAAAACTGTATTGCCTTTTCTTAAAACCTCACTTCTACTACCATGTCACTTCCTCCGCAGTCACAATTCTGCTCAGATTCAAGGGGAGAGACCAGCAACTATAAACTTCCTCATCCTAGGAGGTGTACAACAGGTGGTAGATATTATACCTAATGTTTGGAAAACACAGTTACCACACCCAGTGACAATAAGCGCTGCAAGAGCTGGGCTTCTAAAGGAGCATATTCCTCGGGGTTAACTGCTATACTACACAACCACCGCACTGAGAAGGCAGCACACAGTCGGCCCTAAATAAAGGGGTCTTTGGCTGAATATGTGTTTGATGCCAGAGGCACTATGCATTGTATGGATTAAGGTCTCTGCTCAGGTCTGTGGTGGGAGAAATGCTTTCCTTTAATTATACATAGATAGATCTACTCTGTTAAGGCCATAAAGGAGCCCTCCTGTTCTGGAAGACAGGTATCCAGTAGGAGAAACTGCCATGTGACAATTTTAATACAATGTGATAAATGGATAGATGTTTGCACAAGACTGCTGAACTGATGGGATGTTTGGGATTTGCTTTACAACAGCCCAGAATTTGGGTATGATGGCACATGCCTATGATATTAACAGTAGGAGGCTGAAGCAGGAGAATTGCAAATTTGAGCCTGGGCAACCTAGCAAGACCTGGTCTGAACGAAAAATAAAATCAGGGAGAGAGACAGACAGACAGACAGACAAAGTACATGAAAGAAAAATGGATGAAATGTGATTCAGAAGAGGTTGGTAATTATTAAGAGAGGTGAAGGGTACCTCGGGAGCGGGACTCGTTACACTATCCTTTCTCCTTTTGGATAGATCTAAAAATTTCCCTCACAAAAGCAATAAAAGATCCAAGGTGGCAAGGAGGCCCCGGGGGAGGCGGTTCCCTTTATAGAAGGTGAGTGAAGAAGACATGAAAGGGAAGGCTTATGCAAGAACCAAGAGAGTTGTTTTTGTTCAGAATAAAATTAGTCTGTGTCTTTTGTTGTACAAAAATGTATTCCCATCACCCATGGACAGATAGTATTATGTGAGCCAAATGTTGGAAGACTTTAATAGTTTGTAAAACAAACAAAGCAGAGAACTTCAGGTGATGAAGGGCATGCTGGCAGCACCCCTGTGCGCATGCGGCGCGCCAGCCGCTGCCAACATGGTTTGAGTAAAGCTAGTGTTGTGTTCCTACTGCAAAGACGCGTGCTCCTAGTACCAGGATGCACTAGGGGACACAAGGAGGCTCAACACCCACAGTGCTTGAGGCTGTCACCACGTCCTTCTGGAGAGGGGTTTTTTCTCTTGGAATTCTAGGGCTATGGGGTAAAGTTTATCTTATTTTTGATAATGCTCATTAGGGAGAAGAATTATAGTTTGAAAAGTATCTGATCACTGGTGAGAATTCACAGCCATTATCTCCCCAGAAGACTGAATCCTCATGCCAACTCCAGCAGGAGAAACAAGAGGCTCTCTGTTCAAGATGGGTTATCTGTTTCGGACAGGATGGCAGGAGCGCTGTGATAACTAGTTTTTCAATTAGACGACTGACAGTGTTATCAGAGGTGTTTGCGATCACAGGTTGGCTGCAATACCCTCCCCCTCTCCCCTGGGATTAAACCCAGCATGTCCCACCACCGAGCTACGTCCCTAGGCCTTTTTTATTCTTTTATTTTGGGACATGGTCTTGCTAAGTTTCCCAGATGGGCCTTGAGCCTGCAATCCTCCTGCCTCAGTCTCCTTCAGTGCTGGGTATTTTCTCCACTTCCGTCATCCTTCATTTTATTTTTTTATTGTAACGATTTCCAAACGTACACAGAAGTGGACGCTGTCACGAACTTCCATGCTGGTGCTCAGCTGCAGCCATGAACACTGTGCCATGTATTGTCCGTCTGTTCCTCAAGCCACTGCACCCGTAGACACAAGTACCTCAAAGAAGAACCACAATGTATTATTACATCTAATAAGTCAGAAAGCCCTTGAAATTGTCCAATATACAATATATGTACGTTCTCCCTGAGGGAACAAGCCGTCTTCTACAGCTGATTTTTTTGAATCAGGAATCAAGCAACGCCTATCACTGTATTTAGTTATATCTGCAACCTTAAATGTCACTTA
Source organism: Dinomys branickii (assembly GCA_004027595.1). NCBI lineage: Eukaryota > Metazoa > Chordata > Mammalia > Rodentia > Dinomyidae > Dinomys > Dinomys branickii. The sequence goes on along the minus strand of PVLD010010042.1, from coordinate 15,896 downwards.
ATATAACAGTCCTTTGCCCATTTGTATCCCTGATCATTGATTCCTTGAAGAATGGAGTCTGCTGCAAAGTATCCCGTGTCCTGCATTTGGCCGGTGGCTTCCCCCAGGCATTTGTGTTCTCTTTCTCGCCCTCCTCCACTTCCAGTGCAGTGGGAGCTAAAAACTTCAAGTCGTCCCCTTCCTCCCTCACACTGCCAGTCACTTCCGCTTGTCTCATTATTAGTCTCGCTAGGACTGATCCTCGGTTTAGAGAGGACAGCCCGATCTCTCCATTATGAGGTTCAGCTGAACATCCATCAGTGACAAGTATCGGGATCACGTATTCAAATAGAAGTTGTAAAATGTAATCTTAAAATGCTGCTTTGCTTTTATTGACTAGAATTCCCCTTTCCTCTCCTGCTAGCTATGTTTAATTATTTTAAAATACAGTTCCTAAATTTCTCATAACTTAATTCTTCATAATCTTAGGGGATTAAAGAGTTGGTACCTCACAATCTTGAAAATTATTCAGTAACTTAAGTTTCCATGTGCCCTCTCCTTTTTCACCTTGATTCGTAAGAAATCATCATCATCATCGTAAAGTCTGCTAGACATGGTGGCACATATTTATAATTCCAGCAATCGTGAGGCTGAGGCACGAGGACCTTGAGTTCCAGGCCAGCCTGAGTTGCATAGGGAGATTTTACCTTTCAAAGAGAAAGGGAGAGGGGAGGGGGAGGAGGAGAAAGTAATGTAATGTCAATGAGAAGCTGGTGGACAGCAATCTCAAGTTGGTGTTATAGCATTCGGGCACTTTTAGTGGCAGCTGTTACCTTCTTTAAGGACAGTCAGTGCCTACAGTCTTTGAAAAATAAAGTTTACAAAGAATTTTCCATTGTAAAGATAGAATCAACAAGACAACTTCTGCAAGCACAAATTTCATCCACCACACACTTAAAAGTCAGTATTAGTTTATAACTGTTGCCAGTGATTACCTGTGAAATCAGTGCAAACCTTCACATGGAGGAAGGGTCATTTAAGAAATATAATTTGCGCTAATTCTTTTGAAAACAAGTAGTCTCTGTATGACAGAGCTTCCACCACACACTATTGCTGGCAATACACACAACTGTTTCTGGCAATATTATGTTCCGGGGGGATCAGTCTTCCGGCTCCACTGACTAGCAGTGTTTTCTGTTGTTACAGTCAGCTTAGTGGGAGCTGGCTAACTGGCTGTTGCCTCCTTTCACTCATAGAAAATTAAACTAGGGTGGCCTCTCTGGAGAGGTTCGCTGCATACCGCTGAAGCTCTTTTACATAAAAATGAATACACAGCCGCCCTAGCCAGGATGACAGGGATGACTGATTGCAAGTTGGTGGGGCGTATTGAGATTTCCAAAGCGGTCCGACAGGCTGGGCGACTTCAGCACAATACGCTCTTATGTTTTAAAATAGGAACCCAGCTGCGGCTAAGGAAAAGGTTTTCTTGTATTTGGCAAAAGAAAAAAAAAGCAAACTGGTATGTTTCGGGTGAGGGGTGTCCTGCTGTGGCCCCTCAGGGTTAGTTTTCTCTCAGCTGCATGTTTCCGGTCGGTAGAACCCTGGGGCCGTAGCCCTGGGGCCTAGAGGTCAAGCCAGTGGAGGCTGCCAGGGTGCAGCTAGGGTGACATCTCTTCCTCCCACAAGCACCTCTGCCCTTGTATGCTGTTTGTGCCCACCTGTACCTTCAAGTTGGTGCAGCAACTTCCCGGGAGCAGGCACAGCTACAGTGGCCGAGATCCCTAGCTGCAGGCCCTTATGAGGCTTAACATAAGATGTTAAGGAGATTTGCAAAGGCCTTTGAGGGGCTTCTAGTTCCAAACTATAGCAGTTCCTATAGCAGCTTGGGCTTTGCCCTTGGGGTAACTATTAAGATCACTGTCCTCGCAGGTGTTTCTCTTTGCTTCCTGTTTGCCTGAGGTGATGTTGAGCAACTCCCCTGCCATGCACCTCTGCCATGATGTACCTTGCTACCACAGGCCCAAGGACAACAGGGCCATGCCACCACGGACTGAGCCCACAAACTCCCAAAGCCTCCCTCTCCTTAGAGGTTGATTATCTCAGGTATTTTGTTAGTCATGGAAAGCTGACCGACATGGGGACTAAGTATGTTACCTTTTACTTTCCAGAAGGAGAAAGGATTTGTTCAGATATCCCAGCCTTCCAAAGATGCCTAGGGGCTGTTCTGGGCCCTCCACTCACTCTCCAACACTGTCCCAAGATCCCCGACTCCTCCAGCCCAGATGCCCAACAGAAGTAATGAAATGCTTTCCAGAGCTGCCCATTGAATGACAACTAAAATCACAGGCCAGGCCTGCATGTAGTACCTGCATGGAAGTTCCCAAGTCCTGTGACAACAAAGTCTTGAAAAACCAAAGCACACATGACTCCTAGTCCACCCTTTATCCTTATTGCCAGGGACATGTAAATTTGGGATGTGCCTTAAGATACCAGTTAAGTTCTGTCAAAAAGCGAGCATGACTAATCAATCATTCAGACATCTCAAGAAGACAGACCTGTGTTATTGTGCAATTCAAACCCCACAGGCTGACTAATCCTATTGCCTCTGCAGCAATCCTTTTATCTTTCACAAAGGCGTGTTTCTACGTCCTGCCTGCCGGTAAAAACTCCCTCTGAAATCTCTTCTACAGATAGTACAAAGTGGTGACCTGGTGGGTTCTTCCACTGAGATGAGGAATCATTTGCTCTATGGGAACTTGTTCCAAAACTCCTATAGCATTTCCATTGATCAGAAAAACAGGAATTGAGTCACTTAAAGCCTAAAGCACCTGGACATGGAGGTGGTCAGTGGTCCTGACAGATGAAGCTCATTCTTTCTCTTCTGTTATTCATTTGTTTTAGTGTCTCTAAAATTCCACTTTGTGAGAAAATGGAATTTCCTGCATTTGGAGCCCTAACTGTTGGTGGAAGGAAAAGTCAGAGTTGTGAATGGGATGGCACATGTTATTCATGCCAAGTCTTGGGGAGGTCCTGTCACCCACCACACAGGGGCCAAGGACTTTCCCAAAGCTGAAATAAGGTATCCAACCCACCCTACTCTTAGAATAGCTGTCTCTGTCACAGACAAAGGGTTTTCAGGACTAATCAGTAAAAGGCATGGGAAGAGCTTTTTGTTTGGTTGGTTTTTTGAGACAGAGTGTTGCTATGGAGCTCGAGCTGCCCTTGGAGGCTGGTCCCAAATCCATGGTGAATCCTTCTGCCTCAGCCTCCCGAGTGGTGGGATTACAGGCAATGCACCACCACACCCAGCTAGAAGGGTCTTACTGGGTAGAAATTTAAGTACACACTCAAAACAATAGTGTAGGCTAAGGAAAGAAACACAGGATTCCTAGAATGGGGAGTATTTAGGCTCTCCTTATGGGTGGGAGTCCCAGGAAAAGGTAGCCACCCCATTCACAGGTCTGATCCCAGTTTTTATTTTTTCATTTTTGTTTTTTAATGGATAATTTAAACATTCTTTGGATTCTCTCAACCTGTTCCTTTATTTTGGGATTAGGTTTTTGCTCTTTACTTTCACAATTGAAGCAGCATATAGACTTATAGTATCCCTGAGGAATTTTGAGTGTGATGGGTCTGGAAGGGAAGGAGCCTAAATCTAACCGGATAGCCTTGGGTAACTTCGGTGGGGTCCTGGAAGTTGCAGTCTTCTTAATAGTATAGTTATGATATCCTTGTTTCCTGTCTACCAGTCTTCTGTTTCTCACATCCTACCTCAGTCACACTGAGGAGGTAGATGGACAGAGGGGGTGCCAGTGAGTCGGAGCCTCCCTTGGTTGAGTCCTTGCTGGTCAAATGTAATTTCCACATCTCCAAGGAATCTACCTGCCAGATTTTGCTCTTTTACTTTGTCTGCAGTAAACAATAGGATGAACTTTATTTTCTTATCAAAACCAAGGCACAAGTGTGGGATTGAGTGCCTACAATCGCAGCTACCTAGAGCACCCTACTGGATTTCTAACTTCTTGTCGTTCACTCCTCTGAGGCCCAGTTACTGGCAGCTATACCAGTGCAGCACCTCCTGAGGAGCTGTCCCGTCCATGCATGACGCCTAAGAAATCCACTTATCATGTGAAGAAGACATTTCCATTTTTTTTTCAGTACCAAGTATCAGACACAGGCTGCTCTATCCCTGAGCCTCATCTCTAGCCCTTTTAGTTTTTATTTTGTGACAATCTTATTAAGCTGCCCAAGCAGGCCTTAGATACTCCTGCTTCCAACATTTTTGCCAGAGAGAGGTGCGTTGTACTTAGCAATGCCAGCAATGTCACAAGGGGTTCTACCTCTTCACGCAGCCATCGGGCTGTGGTGGTGCCCTGAGCATTCCTGTTCCTCCTGGGCATCCGCAGACAGCACTGGCCTCCTGCTGTTGGCCTCTTGCTTCCTGCTTCACACTTCTCCCCTGCAGCAGAGGCCGGGGTCCTCTGGGAGCCTCTCAAAGCCCACACTTCTCTCACTGCCAGGCCCTTGATGCTGCAGGTGGGCAGGGGGAAGGTGCCGGTGCTCTTTGGGGTCAGGCTTCCCAGGGGCTGTCTGGAGAGAGCCCACCCAGAAAGCAGAACAGCTGAGCCTCGTGGGGCCATAGGACATGGGAATCAGAAGATCAGTTCTCTCTCCGCTTAGACCGTTTAGGGCTTGGGGTTTATTTGGCTTCTCTGGAGACAGCCTATGAGGCAGAGAAGTTACTGTGTTTGCAGTCAGCTCTGCGATGCTCTCCAAGTGTTCTCATCGCTTGCCTCCTTCCCTGCCTGCCGCTTCCTGGGGGTGTGCTCGCTGGTACAACGCTCACACTGATCTTTGGCTTTGCCTCTATTTTCTAGAGAGCTTGAAACAAGACAGGTTTATTCTAGAATATCTCTAATTCTCTTTTCAATTTTAAAGTTTATCTGTGAGATTTCTGATCTAGTTAGTGTCTTATTTTTTACTATGTTATTTAGTAGAGTAATATATGATCATAGTAGAACGGTTTTAATGCAGGAAAATTTGAAGAAGAAAATAATCCTTAACTCATAATCTCACTACCAAATGATAAAGACTCGAACATTTTACAAAATGTCTTTCCAGCTCTTAATTTTCTTTCTCTTTCACACACACACAGTTTTTTAGTGGTGCTAGGGGTCAAACACTCGGCCTTTAGCATGCTAGACAAGTATTCTACCACTGAACTTCAACTCTAAGCCACAAACATTTTTCTCATTTTTCCCCCAAAGAACTGGATTTATTATTTTCAAACTGTTTCTCACACCCAACAATAGACTTACCTGTGGATTTTTATGTGGCCATCTTACACTAGAATAATCCAAATCCACAGGGTTAGAGTCCCAAGGGTATTCTCCAAAATTAATGGAAATCCTTAAGGTATCTAACAAGCTTTAAGAATGGTTTGGTCTGTTTTATTAATTTTACTAATTCTAATAGCAGCACAGGCAGATACTTGTACAACTGTACAAACTAAATACTGTGTGTACATTCCAGATTCTTCTGCTAATACCTTGATAACTGTTCAAGGTATTAGCAAACAGCTGGGTATGGTGGTACACACCTGTAATCCCAGCACTTGGGAGGCTGAGGCAGTAGGATTGTCTAAAATTCGAGACTAGTCTGAGCTCAAAGTGAGCTCAAGGCCAGCCTGAAATGCATAGTGAGGCCCTGCCTCAAACAAACAAACAAACAAAAATATTAGAGGACAAATCAATGTCATGTCAAACTTAGAAATTCCCTGGACCTTATCCTTATGCTCACTATGGAAAGCCATCACTGGCTCCTCTTGGTGGAAATCTTCATGACTGTATTCATAATTATCCTGTTGGTCTTATTATTTGGCGCATGCATACTTAATTGTTTCTTTCGCTTTGTCTTCTACAGGTTTAAAGCTACACGCCTACCCAAGATAAAAATCCCTGGTTTCTATTGAGGGCCTTTATATAGACCCTAGAGAGGTTCTCTGACTTCTGATCTACAACTATGACCCTGCTTCAGCCTGAAGAAACCAGAGCAGTCATCGCCCATTACTCCCTCATGGCAGCTCTGGTTACTTCTTCAGAGCGGGGAGTGTTGTAGGCAGCTGAGTTAGATAGAAATATTATAGGCAGTCAGACAGGGCCGGGCCCTCGAAGGAACCAACATGGAAGACAAGATATCTTGCAGCTGCAGGAGACACAGGCCTTTCCACTGTGGGCCAGCCTTTCAGACAAAAGATAAAGGCACCCACATACCTCCGTAGGGATGTACATCAGGTATCGATATGCTAAATAGATAGAAATTAGAAGGGTTTTTTTTTGGTGCAAATGAGAAAAAAGACAAAAGCAAAAAGAGCCTTTGTTGCGGGTGCAGGAGGGCTGTAGAACACAAGGACCCTCTGAGGGGGACACAGAGAGACAAAGAATATATTGGGCTGGGTTGAGGGTAGAGTTTACAGGGTGGGCAAAAGTGTCCTAACGAATGCTGATTGGGGAAGGTTTGGCACAGAGTGTGAAAAGGAAACAGGAAGTTGGGGGAAGAAGGAGGCGGGGAGTTAGTTTTTGGAGTGACATGTTGTGGTTTTGGGCCCCATGCCGTGTTGGATCACTGTGATGATGAACTGGTAGATTTTACCACAAGGGTGGAAACCCATCAGCAATCACCTTGAAAAGCCGGGAAAAGCCCCTGTTCTGTGTTCATGCCTGCCTGCTACATGACTTGCTTCCCCATTTGATCCCAATTTAATCAATTTTACCAGAACAATTATACTTGCAATCTTATTCCTTGACCATAGTTTTGTCCCACCTCATCCCCACCTAGTGAGTTCCCATGTTTTACACCTTGGACCTGCCTCACCTCATGGTTTTTCTGTGTAGAAATCCCTGGAAAAGACAGGCTCCTTAGCAACTCACTTGGGTCTTGTTCTGTCCCTCTCTTGGACAGAAGCTCTCTTTTCCTCAACAAAAATATATTCTGTTCTTTAAAAAAGAATGCTTTGGTCATTGGTAGTTTTCTGAACACACGTGCAGCTCCCGTTCCTCCTCTTCCCCTTGTACACAGTGGCACTAATAATAATCTCTCACAATGATGTGCTGAGAACAATAAGGCATGGGAGGGAAGCTGGTGACGCGTTACTAAAATAAGAACAAAAGTAAGGACTGTCATGAGGTTCAGCTGAGAGGTGCTAAGCAACTAAAGTGATGATTACTAAAATAAAGAATATTCATGTTGGTTTGCTGGAAGGTATGCTAGCATTTGGAGAGAGTGTGATGTATCACAGATTTGTTCATTAGCCAATCCTAGCTTTTCTATTTGTAAATTGTTTTGACCTTTGGATATTACTTAGGCTTCATGAATTACCTATTTAATCTGAAGCATGAAAAAAAATAATAGGCACCTTGCAGAACTGTTCAGTTATTTAACAACTGTTTCCTCAATATCAACTATCCTACAAGTATTGTTTCATAGGCTGCAGCCTGTGGGGTTTAGTAGTGAATAATACAACATCTCAATGCTTCTAGAGCCCACAGTGATAGCTCAGTGGGCGATGGCTATTCCAACCATCACCACGCTGTCATCTCTGTCATCAGTGAAATTGCTCCTGTTTAACACCAATTTAAGCACACTGATTGGTCCAGAACAGTACATTTTTAAAACTACAATTTTCTTTTGAGGTAATTATAAATTCACATGCATTTGTATGAACTATTACAGGAAGATCTTCTGCATTTTTTACCCACTTTTCCTACATGGTAACATGTTACAAAGCTAGAGTACAAAATTGCAATAGGATACTGACATTGGCATAATTCACCAATCTTATTCTGATTTCCTGGGCTGCGTGTGTGTGTGTGTGTGTGTGTGTGTGTGTGTGCGCGCACGTACGCGCGCGCGCATGTGTAGTTCTAGGTAGTTACATCTACTGTGTAGGCTCGTGCACAGTGACCCGTGTCCACAGAATGGACCCATCTCCGCAAGGCTTCCTCGTGCTGCCCTCTCACAACCATGTCTACCTCCCGGCCTTCACAGGGTTCCTTAATTCCCGGTAACAACGGATCTGCTCTCCGTTCCTATAACTTTGTCACTGCAAGGATGTTATGTAAATAAATGCATTACGTCACTTTTAGACATTGGCATGTTTTACTCAGTGTAATTCCCCAGAGATTGACCTGCCCTGCTGCTTGCATCTGTAGTCTGCTCCTTTTTGTTACTGAATACTATGGCGTGATGGATGTCCCACCGTTTGTGTACCCATTCACCCCAAAGGTAGATACCACAACTTGTTTAGCCGCTCATTCATCTAGCTTGTTTCTAGTTTATGATATTACAAATACAACATGTGTACAGATTTTGTATGTGAACATAGTTTTCATTTCTCTAAAATAAATTCCCGAGTGCAATTAACTGGATTGTATGGTAATTGCATGTTTAGTTCTATAATAAACTGCCAAATTCTTTTCTGCGGTGGTGGAACCATTTTCTATTTCCACTAGCAATGTAGAATGATTCAGTTGCTCTATGTTCTCACTAGTATTTTGTCTTCTGCCACTATTTTTGGTTTTGGCCATTCTGGTAAGTGTGTGGTGACAGCACCTTCAGGTCCTAGTTTGTATTGCCTTGGTAGTCAATGCTGTCAGATGTCTCTTCATGTCTTTATTTGCTATTTGTATGTCTTCTTCAGTGAAATGACTTTTAACCATTTTCTAACTAGAATTTTTAACTACTGAATCTTAAAAGATTTTTATAAATTTTATTTTATTTTTGTGTGTGTCTTTTTGAGACAGGGCCTCACTATACAGTTTAGACCGGCCTTAAGCTCACTTTGTAGCCCAGGCTGGTCTCGAACTTGCAACAATCCTCCTGCCTCAGCCTCCTGAGTGCTGGGATTACAGGCATGAGCCACCATGCCTGGGGTAAATTTTAGATAATTTTTTATTGGACTTGTGGTTTGTAAATATTTTCTCTCAGTCTGTAACCTGTCTTGTCATGCTGTTACTATTTGTTCAATCTTAATAAGGCCAAATTAACTAATTAATTAAGATTTTAATCCTATGGAGGACAAATTTATTAATTTTTTCCTTTTATGGATTCATATTTTTATTGTCAAGTTTAAAAGCTCTTTTTGTAACCCTAGAGATTAAAGATTTTTCTCCTGTGCTTTTGCTAAAAGTTTTGGATTGTTTTAGTTTTAGTTTTATGTCTGTAACATATTTTTTTGTGAAATTCCAAAGTTATTTACAAAAGATTTTTTGGAGTGGTTTTAAAATTGTAATTCATACTGATATTACTTTCTTTCTTTCTTTCTTTCTTTTTGTCTTTTGAGACAGAGTCTTGCTATGCAGTTCAGGCTGACCCCAAGCTCACTTTGTAGCCTAGGCTGGTCTCAAACTCTCACAATGATCCTCCTGCCTCAGCATCCCAAGTGCTGGGATTACAGGCATGTGCCACCATGCCCGGCCTTCATACTGACATTTCTAATTCAATTGTAAGGTTCTTTTTTTAAAGGGAGCTAAAAAAGTTTAAGCTCAGTTTTTTTAGCTCACAGTTCATGGAGGTTTCAGTCCATAATCAGCTGGTTCCAGGCAGGAGGGCTTGCCAGAGGGACATTGTAGAAGAGAAACAGGTCATGAAGGCAGAAGACAGCAAAAGCAAGCAAGGAAGAAAGTCAGATGTAAGATTTCAAGATTTTACTTTTTAAAAAAAAATTATTTTATTTATAGCAAAAATCTTAGTTCCTAGTGACATGAATACAATTGCTTATCCTACAAAATACCTAGAATAATTTCAAAACATAATATCAATGTAACTAAAGCACAATTAATTGCATTTCAGATTTCTTGGGAGGTTCTTTATGTCCTTAGATTACACAAGTCTAATATATACAGTGAAAATACTATTTTATTTAATAATTTCACTTAATTTACCTTATCAATTCACTTAATAGTTTCACTTCAATAGTTTCCTTTCTCTGTATGTTTATACCAGCTTTATATGTAGTTTTTTTTTCATTGTTTGATTTTGCTTTATTTCTTTTTTTTTTTTTTTTTTTTTTTTCCGGGACCGGGGATCGAACTCAGGGCCCTAGTGCTCAGCGGCAAGCACTTAGCCCACTGAGCTGTACCTCCAGCCCTTTATTTCTATTTTGTGATTCAATTTTTTATCTATGTAAGCCATTTGATATTTCTGAAGTCTGAATTATACTCATGGTAAATTTCCCTGATGTCTGGCTTTCATCTCAGTTGTCTATACTGCGTCACTTTGCAGCCCCCAAATAACTATTTTATTAGCTTCTCACTATCATTTCCTTTGTTGTAATTTTACATATTTAAGCAAATATATAATTATATTTATTTCTCATTTTTTATAAAAATTTTAGTTCTGTTACATTCTTTTATGATATATGATGTCATTTATCTCTTTGAAATACTCTTTTATAAACAGATTTTTAATTGTTTGAGTGTCTTAATATTTAGGAATTCTTATATTTCTGTTCTGATAGTTATCTTTGTGTTACTATTCTTGCATAAGACCTCTAGGCCTCCTCTGTGTTATATACCACTTACCTTCCCCAATTACAGAGATAACGGTAATCAATAGTCACTTCTTTTTTCTCGCTCTCATCCAACATCCGAATAAGGTGACAGTATCTTACTCACAGTGACATCTATGAGTTACTCACTGGACCTACTCTACTTTCCAAGTGCTTTGTTCATTCTACTCTATTTTTATTAGTCATATTTCTATATTATTAGAGAATATAATATAATATAAATACCATCTTCCATTTTTGTCCTCATTATATTGTGCTGCTTCTACACATAAATATATTTAAGGCTCATCAAGTATCTTGAGTGAAGCTTATGATTGTATAGTGCTGTCTGGAATTCTTCATTTCTTTCTGTTTTTTTTTTGTTTGTTTGTTTTGTTTTTATTTTTTTGAGACAAGCTTTTGCTATGTAATTCAGGCTTGGACTTGAACTCATGGCTTTCCTCTTGCCTCACCTTACTGAGTGCTGGGATTATAGGCATGTGTCATCACATCTGGATGTGAGCTCTTTTTTTTTTTTGTACCTGGAATAGAACTCAGGACCATGAGCTTGCCAGGCAGGTGCCTGTACCACTGAGCTATATCCCCAGCCCTGTGAGCTCAGTTTTCTAGATTCCTTGGAAAGGCATGTGGGAACAATATTATTTGAGGTCTTTCATCTTTATCTGTTTGTGAACTTTATTCTTGATGGTCAGTTTGCCTCAGTATAAATTCTTGGTTCACATTTTATTTCCTTGAGTTTTACAAATAAACATATCTCCTGTTATAAAGTATATGTTAAAAAAATCTTATACAAATCTTATCTTCTTAATTTGGGGGATCTGTATATACAACTGGTATTCTTTTTCTTTTATTCTCAGTAATTATCTAGAATATATTTCATTACGAGCCATCCTTGTTGATTTTCTCAGGTACATAATGCTTTATTTCAATATATAGGTTCCAGTGTCTTTTTACTTTAGGAGATATTTGAATTACAATTTGTCCTGATCTATTGATTTAGTTTCCGCCTTCAGGAACTCCAGTTACGCACTGTTGTATTTTCTCTGCTTGTCCTCCATACCTGTCCTCCTCCCCCGTGGATCAAACCCAGGCCTTGTGCATGTCAGACAAAGGTTCTCCCACTAAGCTGTACCCCTATCCCCTATACCTATCCTTTTAAAAATTATTTTATCCCTTTTATTTTTATCTGATTTTCAATTTCCTCCTTCTTAAGCTCAATTTCCCTTGCAATGTTTTCTGTGCTATCTCTTTGCTCTTACATAATTTCCAGTTTAGTCTTAATTTACAAAATATTATCTTCTATTTTTTCTGTTTTCAGCTTGTATTTGATACATTCCTGCTCAGCTATATCATTTCTGAATCTTTCTATTTCTTATTTATGCTAGGTTGGTATAGTTTGCAGTTTTAAAAGAATCACCTCGAATGCATTTTGTATTAGAACACATCTCGTATTTGCATTGAGTCCATGATTTTCTGGCCCTTCTTGTGCCTTCTTATTAGTTGATAATAATTGGCTGCTATTATTGAGTTCATTTTTCTTAAGGCGTCTTTGTAAATGGGGTGTAATTTTATTTCTTTTGTAATGTGTGTATTTATCTGAGATGGGGTTTCCCTAAGTTTAGGGCAGTATTTTCAAGGGCTTTCAGTAAGAATTAGGCCAGTGCAGCCTCCTAGTTTGAATGCTTCCTTCTTGAATGCACTTTTAACTATTCCCCCAAATGATCATTGTGCATATCTGCCCCTACAATCACGAACCTTCTTCCTCTTTAGCCCTGTCCTGATCAATTTAGATTTTATTGCCAGAAGCTTTTTTTCCTCTTTCAGAATAGATCCTATAAGAGATTTTTGTTGAGTACTTCTTCTGAGGTCTTGAGGTCCCACATCATCTAGTTTTTCTTGGAGTAGAGCCTTTTTGTGTGGGTGAATTTTTGTTGGCAAGGCTTGTGCTCTGTGGGTCTCAACAATGGCTTTAAGTCTGATTTTAAAGCTCTCCGGCTTGCGAAATTTGATAAAGTACAATTCTGCATTAGTAGCATTATCTATGTTGGGAGTATTTATGCCATAAAACACTGCAAACACCAAGAGTCAAGGCTGTTTTGTTTTGAAGAGTGATTTATCAGCGTATCACTGGTTCTTAACTTTGCAAGTGTTCTCCTTCCCCTTCCCTTGGGTTCTTCAGCTAACTGCTAACTTGCAAAGGCTCTGAGCTGGTTCTGTTGATAAAGGTGGTAACTCCTACTCAGTTACTCTGGGGTTCCTGAGGGAAACTGCCATCTAATTTTATTGAAAATACTATCTTTGAGCTGTTTTATATTGCATCCTATTGCTATGAGCATATGGAAAGATATATAATGGTCTTGCCAGGATGGGAAGCTCCTAAAAATATTTTCTAATGTTACTGATAATAACAATGTTTGTGTCTTTCTAATAACATTTTCATGTTTTTAGTTATAATTTAGAGTTTAAGTGGTTTTCACTTCATTTCCAGATGAGATAGAGCAGTTATAGTTTCATTCTGTGGATGAGGAAACCAAGGTTTAGAAAAGTCAAATGATTTATCCACTTACAGCTAATAAAAGTCAGAGCTGGAATTTGAATTCATATTTTCTAAGTCATATCTAGTGATTTATACTAAAGTGTAAATATGCTTGAGAAACGGTCAGTCTGAATAACTGTGTTGTCAACATCTAGGGCAGTATTCAGATCTTCAACCTCTTAAGGACTAAATATCCACATATTTGAATTGTCATATTTACATTGAAACAACTTCTCTCTCTGGTTTCTCCATGTCTGTCAACTTCACCCCCCTTTCCTAGGCACTCAGGATTGAATCCAGCATGGTGGTAAAAAGATATTCTTGCTATATTATAATTCAGGAATTCCAGAAAGCTGGCTTTGTTTTTCCTCTGCTCCCTATATGAATTCCTCTTGGTTTACTGATGCTTGAAATTTCATAATTTATTTGGCTTAAAATCAGGAGAATGGTAACAAGTAAGTGCCATGTACTATCTTGTTTATATTCTATGTCAATCTTAGGCATTTTATCTTGTTATAAATAGGAGAATTGACGTTCAGACAAGTTAAGTAATGTTTTTCAGGGTCACAAGACAAGGTAGCTAAAAGAGATTACAACTAAACCCAAATTGGACTGACTCCAAAATCTGTGAATTACCTTACTCCAGAGTAATATTTGTGTGGGCCTGGCATGGTGTTAAGCATTTGGCTTAATAGATATGTATTCTCAGAGTAAATTAGTGAAGGCGCCACAGTCTCATGTCCCTCTGTTTTCCTACTGCAGTGTACCCTTCCCAACTTCTGACCACCTGAGGTCTTTCTTTGGCCCCAAAGCCTACTTTCCCCTAAGAATACTAGTGTGCAGATTAAAAGCAGGGAATAATTTACTTCTCCATCCCAATGCCAGCATCCCTCTGCTGTTGGCTGATGGGGATAATGTACAAAGGCCTCAGCTCCTTGGTCCTTTCAGTGTGATAACCATATGCTGACTCCCAGAACTATCCACTTGGATTAAGTTCCATTTGTCCGTTTACTTATGCTCTTGATAAACCACTTTTAATTGGCTGCCTTCTTTTCCTTGTGGCAGTTCCCTACTTACCTATAAATATTTCTTGGGATATTTTCCAAAATAAACTACCTGCACTTGAATCCTCAGGATTGTCTCAGGATTGTCAGAGTTCGCTGCATTGAAACCAAGGCTAAAGCAATCAACAACATTCTAGGTACTGGTTGTCATGACCGGATTGGAGGAAAAAAGAAAGAACGTGGAAGAACACGTGTATGGAGAAAATGTGATCCCCAAGTTTCCAAAATTGAAAAAAGGCACTTCATCTTATAGACCTCAGAAACTCAGCAAGTTCCAAGCATCATAAACTCAAAGAAAGTAACCATTAAATAAATAATTGGTGAGCTGCTAAAAGACCAGAGATAAAGCAGCCAAAGGAAAAAGACACATTAGATATAGAACAATGATCAGAAGACAATGGAAAACATCTTTTAAAGTCAGTGGGGGTGGGGGACTGTCAACCTAGAATTTTTTTTTTTTTTTTTTTGTCTTTTTGAGACAGAGTCTCACTGTGCAGTTCGGGCTGGCCTTGAGCTCACTTTGTAGCCCAGGATGGTCTCAAACTCGCAAAAATCTTCCTGCCTCAGCCTCCTGAGTGCTGGGATTACAGGCATGCACCACCACAGCTGGCAACCTAGAATTTCATAACCAATAAAAGTATCTTGAATTATCCAAAATGAATTAAGTACCTTATCTGAATCATTTATCTATCTAAACACTGATTTGGATGATTTAAGCTCCAAAGTATGCTCTATGGACAGTAACATGATTCTAGAATCAGCCTGTTTGAGTCCAGTTGTTGAGTCTCGTTTCATAGACTGAGTGAATTTGGGCATGTTCCTCTATTTCCCTCTACCACATTTCTCATCTGTAAAATGAAGATGACAGTATCCACCTCACCTGGTTATTATAGGGATTAAGTGAACTATTTAACTGTGAAGCATCAGAGAATTTTCCAGATTTCTTCCTATAACAAGTTGAACATCCTTGATGTCAAAATCCAAAACTGGAAATGCTCCAAAATCCGAACCTTTTTGAGCACCAACATGACACCCCAGTGGAAAATACTACACCTTGGAACATTGTTTGGAACAAATTTTGTGTTTATTTGGATCCTATTCCAAAGGTAGCTCATGTGTATGAAAATATTTCAGAATTTGAAAATAAAAACCAGAATTCTCAAACTTCTGGTCCCAAGCCCTTCAGATGACTCTTTATTTATTTATTTAATTTTTTTGGTACTGGGAATTGAACTCAGGACCTTGCACTTGCCAGGTAAGCACTTGGGCTGTGGAGCTACATCCTTGGCCCAAGGACTCTATAATATGTATTGATATCTAGTTTGATTTCATTATAGTCCAAGAACATATTTTGTATGACTTCAATTCTTTTAAAGTGTAAAGGCTTATTTAGTCAACAAGGATATGATCTGTCTTGGTGAGTGTTTCCTATGCAATTGAAAAAATATGTGTGTTATTATTGGGTGTAGTGTTCTAAAACAATCAATTCAGTTGTGTTGATTGACCATATTGTTCAAATCTTCTCCATTCCTGTTGATTTTTTGTCTATTACTTCTTTTTCTTTACTGGGAGATAAATGTTAAAGTCTTTAAATTGTGAATTTGGAGAGATCCGGGGAAGATGGCGACCGGGTGAGCAGCAAGGGAGCGAACCTCCTTAATAAACACCACCAGCTCGAGACAGACTTGGTGAGCGTGAATGCCGGGACCTCGGCTGGGAAGTTTAAACTGGGCGTATTTCTCTGAGATGC
>PVLD010010041.1:0-73087 GCA_004027595.1 Dinomys branickii | reverse complement strand
CGGGAGGCGGGAGGGATCGAGCCGTCTGTATTCTCGGGGCGCTAGGACCCAGCAAATCTTTCTCTCCGCTCCCGGCGTTTGGAGCCCTCCGCGCGGCCCACCCGACATGCGCGAAACGTGGGATTGCCGGACGTCTCCGCCGCTAATAAGCCGATCTCTGTCGGGAGTCACCGGGGGGCTGCGCCGGCTCGGGAGGCGGGAGGGATCAAGCCCTCCGTGCTCTCAGGGCGTCAGGACCCAGTAAATCTTTCTCTCCACTCCCGGCACTTGGGGCCCTCCGCGTGGCCCGCCTGACATGCGCGAAACGTGGGATTGCTGGGCGTCTCTGCCGCTAGCAAGCCGATCTCTGTCGGGAGTTGCCGGGGGGCTGCACCGGCTCGGGAGGCGGGAGGGACCGAGCCGGCTGCGCTCCCACGGCGCTTGGACCGAGCCAAGCTTCTTCCCCGCGCGGATCGTCCCTGGCTCCCAGCGTCTGGGGCTTTCCCACATCTCGCCCCGGCAGCCTGGTCCACCCTACCACATCTCCCCCGGCATCTCAGAGAAATATGCCCAGTTTAAACTTCCCAGCCGAGGTCCCGGCATTCACGCTCGCCAAGTCTGTCTCGAGCTGGTGGTGTTTATTAAGGAGGTTCGCTCCCTTGCTGCTCACCTGGTCGCCATCTTCCCCGGATCTCCTAAGCAAGTCACTTTAGAGCAGTGACCACAGGAGCATACTTGAACGATGAAGAGACTCTCAGGGAGCACAACAGGATGGGCCGTGGCGAGGACCCTGGCCCCTTCCCCGTTCTCTGGGGGCACAGGGGTGCAGATGGAGTCAGGATCTGGTCAGGCCCAGGTAATGAGGTCTCAGAAAACACTCAGGGTCCCCAGGGGAGCAAAGTCCCATCCCAGCCCTGCAGGGATAGTAGCCCAGCCGGCGCAGTGACCGTCCTGGCCTTGCCCTGGAGCTCATCACTGGGCTCTCAGCTGTGCCTTTTCACCTGCACTTTATTAAACAATAGACCCAGAAAGGGCCAGGGTCTCCCCAAATATGTGAGCCAGGATAACAGATACCTGGGCCTAAGATGGAGAAACAAATGTATGGCTGGCAGGTCGGCAGGGCAGGTGACAATGGGGGTGGAGACAGGCCTGCCAGGCTGGGCTGCTGTTGATGGCCTGAGCCCGCAGCCTGCCCATCCAGGTCACACCCTTCCCAGCTAGGTTCCCTTCAGAACTCTGCACTGAGTTGGGCCTGAGTTGGGCTGAATGGAACCGAAGAGGATACTAGGTGTGTGTGCAAGACATGGCTGCCGCTGGGAGCCTGCACACATTCACAGGGTTTCAAAGGAAAAAGAAAATGACCCAGGGAAACAGCAGGCAAAAGGAACAGTTCACACACAGCCTAAGGGAGGTAAAAACCTGCCTGGGGTGTTCCAGAATTTTTGCATTTGGGGTGGCTGAAATTGCGGTAGGGTGTGCACACCAGGCCTGGTAGATGCCTAGGGTGGAAAAATACACTGCCTGTGGTGCTGCACGCCTGTAAGCCCAGTTTTCCGGGAGACTGAGGCAGGAGCATCTCAAGTTTCAACCCAGCATGGGCATCTGGAGGAAGTAGTAAGGCTCTGACTCTCAATAAAATTTAAGAAAGATGCTTTGGGATGGAGCTCAGGGAGAAGACCCTGGACTCAATCACCAGGGCCACACACACACACAGAAGGACTTAGATTGTCTTGATTTCATGTACATTTGCTTAATTAATATAGATTTAATTTACATTAAAAACATTCAAAGACAAAGAGTCCAAAGCAGAACATCTATGAGACAAGAAGCCTAAGTGGAGCAAAGAGCAGTGGATTGGAGGCATCCCAACTGAAAGACAGAGAGGGGAGAGACTGGCCTGAGGTGGTCACTGCGTGCAGGGTCCCACCCTACACTCCCCTCCTATGTCATGGCCCAGAGCCCTGCTCCCTGTGCCCTCATCTGATTACAAGCAAGATAGACAGAGGCTGTGTGCCCAGCACTCTAAACTTTCTGCCCTTAGGCTCTAATGTTCCAGCAGCCGCAGGGAAGGCCAGCCCCCATCCCAATCCTCATAAGACTCATGAAGGCTCTGAGAGCCAGGAGCCCACAGATCACAACCCCACACGGGACAGCCGAGCCCTGAGCCCCAGGATCTGAAGCCAGGTGACAAGCCCTGCCATCTCCCAGCACAAGAACTACTCTGTGCTTCCCCGCCTTTGACTTCTAGCCTCTTTCTTGTCTCTGTTCTGTTTGGTGTATTTCTCTCTCTCTGTGCCTTAGCGAATCACTTGACTCTATAAAGAGCAAGGGCTTTGAGATCCTGCTGCCTCCAGAGCACTGGATTACAGGAGGTGCCATTGCACCCACTTGCAGTGAGTTTTTAAGAGCACAGACTAGTTGTTACTCAGCCTGGCTGAGTCTGTACTGTCTGTGGAATGGGGATAATGTCAGGACCTGGCACCTGAGTCAGCTGTGAAAGTGTCAGCGCGTGCCTGGTGTTGGTGCAATGCCTGGCACAGGACTGCAAGCATCTTTATGTCCATCTCAGTCTCCCTCAGCTCATGACCCTGAGACTTCTGTGTCTGGGCCCCAGCTTCCCTGCTCCATGGTTCAGCCTCAGTCTTGGGGTCTCTGTCTCAGTCCCTAACTGCCCCTCGTTCCTCAGTCTCCCTGCCTCCTCTGTTCTCAAGGCACAGCTCACACTGTCTTTTCCTTGTGGCAGTAGGGGAGAACTGGCACAGAGTGTAAAACACCCTGCCATACACAGGGCAATGCTTAGCAGAAAAACTCACCAGGCACCACTCATGAGCAGGAAGGAGGATGGCTCAGCGGCATTAGGTGCTGGGGCTGTCCTGGTTCCAACCCCAGCAGTGCATGGATAGATATCAGCAATGCAGAGGCTGAGAAATTCTGCCCTATGTTCCAGTTCCTTGACCAGGGTCTCAGAGTCCAGGCTGCACAGGGTCCTTTCTAGGTGCTCCTAGAATGGTGGGGAGGCTGCGGGGTCACTGGCTCTCCTCCCCACTAGGTGCTGACATGGGGACCACAGCAGAAGCCCTCTGTTTTCTGGGATGCATCATGCACATGGCTGCAGGTTTCTGAGTTTGCGGTGCATGCCAGCCTTTGTGCACACAAAATGTGCAATCTTCCCCTGCCAACAGCCCACCTTGGATCTGCATCACAGCAGGGTAGAGACACAGCTTGTGGAGAGACAGCACTGGATTCATAACCCAGCTGTGCTACTTCTTCCCTGAGTGAAGTCCTTAATGTCTCTGTGCCTCACTTTCCCTACCTCCAATGATAATCTAGAAGCAAATTACATCATACAGTGTAAACACATGTCTTCCCCAGACTCTGGCCCATAGGCAAGTGTCCTGATGTGAGCTGTCATTCACACAGGGACAGCACTGTGCATGGGCCTCCTGCTTCACCTGGCAGAGAAGTGTGGCAGCTACCCCCTTCCCTATGGAGGTCACCACTCCTGAGCCACTGGAGAATGTAGCCCTACAGAGGGCTGGGGCCAGGCAGGATAAGAAGTGTTCTCTGGGAGACTGTTCCTCTGTGCCTGGCTGTCCTCTCTGTGTGTTCAGCAGACACAATACGAGGTGTGGTGGACTCTGTCCTCTGCTTGAAAAAGAAGCCCTACCCCGGGAAGGGTGGGTGTGTGGTAACACTGGCTCTATGCCACCAAGATGGTGGAGCACAGCGTGAAGCCTCAGGCTCAGAGGAGGGGTCTGGCCTTGGAACTTTTCCACTTAAGTCCTAGAGGTGGAGCCTCAGAACTTAACCCTCCTTAGCCCTCCAGATACAACCTATGCCTTCCTCACCTGACCCACTGGAGCTCTGCTGGACCCACTACGGGATCCACTATGGGATCCCCTCCACCCACCCATCATATCCACTGACTGTGTGCTCATCCTTCCCGCAAAAGCTGAGATTCCTCCCAAAGAAATCAGCAGTTACCTCGCAGATGAGCACCATGTGGTGAACAAATGCATCTCTGATGGTTTTACGTGCACTCCACACTCCCACCCCTGGATTGGTGCATTGTTTAATAATGATGATTCCTACTGTGCTGGAGTTCTGGTGCACCCACAGTGGGTGCTGTCAGTTGCGCACTGCTGGAACACATGAGCTAGTGCAGCAGGAGTGACTGAGGTGTTGAGGGGGCAGAGCCCTGGACTGGGAGGGGTGGGGTGTACATTTACCTGGGTGGGCCGTGTGGGCATGGCTTATGGTCTCACACTGCACTGCAATGAGGGGCAGGGTCCAGGATGGGTTTGAACAGAGAGGGTCAAGTCTTTCCCAGGGTGGGCTTCCAACACTGCAGAGGGGCTGGGCAAGGAGTGAGCCCCAGCACAGAGGCTGGACTTGGCCAAGAATGAGACTTTGAGACACTAGGCCAGGAGCAAGGCTGGAGCTACAGTCAAGGGGCAGCCTGGCTGGGAGACCCACTTCTCCCAGCTGGAGGAACATTCACATCTCTTTGCTGGGTCTGAAGGATCCACATGTGGAAGAGAAATCACGCAGGACCCTGGTGTTTCCCTGAGTATGAAAGTGCAGAGGAGGAGATGGCCTGAGACAGGCGGGCTTGGATCTCAGTTCAGACTCTAAGAGCCAGGTGGTAATGACAAAGGACCTCTTGTCAACAGGTGTGAAGGGCCTGGGGCAAGGCAAGGGAGACAGGTGAGGACAGAGCCAGGTGGACGGGGACCGAGCTATGCACGTGGCTGCAGGGCAGGTTATAGGGAGAGATGAGGCAAAAGCTCACCCTTTCAGAGAAATATCTTAATGCCTTATTTTAAACAAACTGATACAAGGCAAACATTCATGAAGAACAATATATCCAGATTTGAAATAAACAGCATTCTGCAGGTGTGGTGCTAGGGCGAGGTGCACCCCAAAGGCTGTCTTCCCTTCAATTTCTGACATTTTGTGCATCATGTATTTCTGCATTAATTTTGAATTTTAAAATATTATACTGAACTCTTATTGATCTTGCTTTTTCTACATTAGCGGCTCACTCAGTTACACCTTAGTCAAGGCTTCTCTTGCCCCAACTCTAATAGGCAGGTTCTGGGGCTAAGTTGGTGGTGTGGACTGGGATGGGATTTGGGTGCTGTTGAAGTAGGGATGAGTCTGGCTCCAGGGATGGGTCTTGGTGTGGTGGAGGTCAGAAATGGGAATAGGGATGGCACTGAGGTTGAGAATGAGTGGGAGGTGGGACTAGGATTGGATTTGGGCCTGCCCTGGAGTTCGGGCTTCTAAGGGGATGTAATTGTTATGATACTGACTATCCCATCGTCCTCAGGTCCTACACCATTGGCCTGGGCCTACATGGACGTTTTGATTGGGATGAACCAGGAACCCAGATTATCGAGGCCAATTTCTCCATGCAGCACCCAGACTTCATCACACCTTCGAATGGTAGTGACCTCATGCTCATCAAGTTAAAAAATCCAGTTGTGGAATCACACACTGTCCGGACCATCCCCCTTGCTTCCCAGTGTCTGGCACCTGGAACAATGTGCCAGATCTCTGGTTGGGGTTGGCTATTTGATGGTGAGTTTTGGTGTTTCTGTCTTGGGAGTCACTGATGCCTGTGTCTGTCTCTAACCAAGAGTGTTTCTGACCCTGTGTACTTTCTTTCAGGCTACTACCCTTTCTACAGTGTGTGCTTCTTCCTGTGGTTTCAGAGCAGGATTACAGATTTGTGCTTGACTCATACTACCACAAAAGTATGTTCTGCGCTGGTGGTGAGGGCTACAAGGACTCTTGCCTGGGAAGAGACAAACAAGAAGGCAGGGGTTTAAGATGGAGATGGGGTGTAAAAACCACTAGGGGCACAAGGTCATGCAGAAATGAGGGAGACTCAGAGGGCCATGGGAAGATGCTGGTGCAAAGGGAAACTGGAAAGGTGAGAAGGAAACAAGGATACAAAGGGTAAAGCAGCCACAGACACAGTGAAGGAGAGCCGTGGATAAGTAAGGGGCCACAGAGAGACAGAGATTCATGATGTTGAGAGGAGGGATGGAGAGACACCTGGGAGAGACATGGGAGGGTCCATGGAGAAGGAACAGAGTTGTAAGGACAGACTGGCTGACTACTTTCAGGATCCCCAGTCCCACTGCCAAGCAGAACTCCATCTTCAACTCCAGTGACTCGCTAGCCCCCAAGTCCATACCCAGTCTCGCCCTCCAATCCAAACTCATTCAAGGCTGGAAAAGGAGATGCAGGCAGGAGCGCAGCTCCTTAAGGGAACTTTCCAAGGGGTGAGATGGAGAGTGAGTATTTGAGAGGTAGGACTGTCCCTGCCTGCTTACAGGCTATGGACTGAGTGATTGGTTTTTTAATTCCTACAGTGTGGCCATTGGATCTCTGGGTCTTCACTGTCCTGGGGCCTCACCATGGTCTCAGTTTGTCTCCCCGTCACCTCTGCCTCCTGGCTCCCATGTGTCGCTGGGGCCGGCTGGTTCTGTCTCTCTTGCTTCTGTCTCCAGCTCTCACTGCTGCCCTCCAGCTCCTGCACCGTGTGTCTCTGCCTGCTCCCTCACTATACCTTTGTCTCTTTGTGCTTCCAGTTTCCTGT
Source organism: Dinomys branickii (assembly GCA_004027595.1). Taxonomy (NCBI): domain Eukaryota; kingdom Metazoa; phylum Chordata; class Mammalia; order Rodentia; family Dinomyidae; genus Dinomys; species Dinomys branickii. The sequence goes on along the minus strand of PVLD010010041.1, from coordinate 66,498 downwards.
GTGTGTCTCCATCCAACCTCCTATCTGCCCACCCTATATTGCTCTTCTCTTTCCTCAACAGTCAGACTCTGGAGGCCTCCTGGTCTGCAGCGGGGTTCTGCAGGGCCTTGTATCTTGGGGATTTGAACCCTATGACACACCTGGAATTCCAGGTGTCTACACCAACCTCTGCAAATTCAAAGGGTGGATAGAGGAAATTGTACAGAACAGATAAACATGGATGACTTTGGGACGGAGTAGCCAGCCCTGCATTCCGAACATGTTCTTAGGCTCCATTGACCATAAACAGATTTTTTATTTCATTGAATCTGTTTCATGAATATATTGAGATGAAATGTGCATCCCTTCTTGTTTAAGACTCAAAGTGGAATTTTCAAGTGTCCAATAGTGTTGCTGGTTCTGAGATGTGACCTCCTTGTGTTCCTGAGACATCTGCTGCATGGTAGGGATACCAGTGTACTTGCCCATCATCACCATGGCCAACATTTTCTCAGGCACTAGTCCTGTGGCTGAAGTTGTGGAATTCAGAATGGCTGCACTGATGCTTCAGGGAGCAGAGCAGACAGAACATGCACGTCTCAGTCCCAAACTCACCCGAGTAACTGAGAATCTAGAGTGGAGCCGCTGGTAGGTAGTTACAGTAGTTGAGGAAGCTGAAGGCAGCATGGGGTGGACACCAGCTGCAGCATCAGCTGTGTCAGGTCAGAGGAATGGAGGGTGATGAAAAGGAGGAGAGATGGGTCATGTTGTGCTAGAGGGAGCAGAACTGATGGAAAAGTATAACCCAAAACTTTAATAAATAATAACTGTCCTCACAGAGATGTGTTAGGCAAGTACAAACAGAGCCGGAAATGTAGTGTGAAAAACAAACCATTCGCAGGTAGTGAATATAAAATATTTCCCTAAGTGTTATTTTTAAAAAATAGAATGACTTAAAAACAGAAAGGTTACAGCTAAAACTAGACTGGCATGATGATAAAGGTGTGATAGTAGAAAATATGGAAGAGATGGGAAAGCAAATGAGTGTCAGGGGAGAGAAAGGGAAATAAGGTGAGCAATTATACATATACACACCGCCCCCCACACACACACACAGACGTGCCAACTCCACAAATCAAATGCAGTTATTTCTATTGCAATCATATACCAACAAAAAATTTGTGAGTTGGAAACACAGTTGAGAAAGAGCCAGATTTCAAAACCTTAAAACCATGCAAAATAAAAATTGTAACATCTCCTGGTACAAATGAATATACATTTGGCTGGGGATATAGATCACTGGCACAAGAGCCTCCCTGCCAAGAGTGAGGTTGGGATTTCAATACCCAGAAACAAAAACAAACAAAACAAATGAATACACACCAGAATGGCACATTCACGGTTGCCCAGGCACCGGTGCACATGAATGTGCACACTCGCACCTGAACTTCTGCGATGCCAAACAGCAGAATCCACGTGCTTGGCTGTGGGAGACAGAGCCGGGCATCATGACAGCCCAGGGCTGAGTAAGGGAAAATAACACACGTGGAGATTCTCACACAAACGATGCCCATACTTTCCATTCTCCTCCCTTTGCTCCCCAAGTCACCACACAGCAGGATGAGCTGTGTGACAGGATGCTCCTTCCTGGGCTGTGGGGACAGAGACTGTGAGACAAAAAGTTGGGCAGCAGGTTGGAGGGGGCAGGAGGAACATTCCAGCCACTTTTGGAAAAGGGGCCAAGGATGGAGTAGATGAACCCAGCTACTGAGGGAGGCAGAGAGAGAGAGAGAGAGAGAGAGAGAGAGAGAGAGAGAGAGAGAGAGAGAGGCAGCCATGCCAGGGCTTCTACAGATGCCCAGCACTGGAGTATTCAGAGGAAGGATAAGCCCCTCCTTCTCCTCTTTCTCCAGTGATGTAGAGAAGGGCGTGGCCAACAGCAGTCCTGCCACACCCTCTTGTTTCTCTTTTTTCCCCCTTCATCACCTCTGGATGCACTGAGACAGCCTGTCTCCACGTGCTGCTGTCAAATCTAGGGTTACTTCATAGCTGCTCTCTGGGCCAACCTGACAGGAGCTGCCACTTGGTTATCACCCACCCTGCCATGCTCCCTCTCCCCACACCCTACATGCTGCTGCCACCTCCGAAGGAGTACCCAGGAAACCACTTCTAGTGTGGAAGGGATGAGAAAGGGCTTGGACCCATTATCTCTAGTCCTCAATTATTTGAGGACACAGCTGGCCCTCCTGCATATTGAACAGTATTGGCCTGGTCATCTTTATGGAGACATGGCAGCTGTCAATCCAGCATCTGCCTGTGGTGTAACCTGGAACTTACCCCATGACAGCTGCAAGGACTGAGCATGCCTTCCACCATCCAGCAACTGTCTAGTCTGACCACATCAGGCTTGATATTATTATTATTATTTTTTTCCGGGACCGGGGATTGAACTCAGGGCCTTAGTGCTTAGCGGCAAGCACTTAATCCACTGAGCTGTACCTCCAGCCCGACAGGCTTGATATTAAACATAGCAGTAAAACTGATTTGGGACCAGTCAGTGTTCTCAGATCAGGGACTTGAATTTGGACCAGTTTGGACCAATCAACAAGCCCAAATTTGGGCCAAACACAGGGCTCAATTTGAACGAATTGGCAGTCCTGAATTCACAGCAATCAGCTGGATCAAATCTGGACCAATCATTGCCCTCAATTTCAACTAATCAAAAGGCCCAAATTTGGACCAATCACAGACTGCTGCACCTATTTATGTAGCAGAGGATCTCGGCACCAGCCTTCCTAATGCTTCCATGCATGGCAAATAATTGCTGTTGGAAAATTGTGTATTCATACAGAAATATATGATGCTGCACTGGTGAACTACTGCCTGATACTACCTACAGGACTCAGTGCATAGAAGACCTGAATAAGAACAGCAAAGCAAGGAAACATTTAGGATGAAACCTAGTGTGAGGCCTCCAACACCCGAGGTGGAAATACTGATCTCGGTCTCCATTGTGCAGAAATCATGCTCCTGTTTATATATAAAAATAAGCAAACTTATATGCCATATATATGACATATGTGCTATAAGGCTTAGCCTACACAGAATACATACATGTAATGTTAATGGGAGTCTTTTTCATAGTAACATGGAAATGACCCTACAGACCAAACCAAGAAATTGGATCAATAACTGTGACATCATTGTGCAATGGAATGTTCAGGGTCATTGATAAAGAGGAATGAAACATTGAATACAGATCAACCTTGAACACATGGTGTTAAGTGAAAGAATCCAGCTATGAAAGACCACATGTTGTAGATTCCATCGCTATGGACTCTCCAGAATAGGCAAATCCATGGGGAGAGCAGACTCATGATTTCCAGGACCTGGAAGGAGGGAGAAAGGGGTGTGACTGTGACCTGAATGGAGTTTTTAAAGGATGACTAAACTGTCATGAAATGAACAAGGACAATGATTCTACCCCATCGTGAACATAATAAATATCACTGGTAATAAATACTGTAGAGCACAGACTATGACAATTTTTATCACAATGAGGCTACAGAAGATTTAAATAACAGTATTAATATCCACATAACTTCTATACATATAAATGTACAACGAACCAATGCAGATACCCTCTATCATAAACAATGTCCACATCTCTGCGATTGTGTAGGGACCTGAAGAGGAAGGTCTGTCCAGAGCTTTGGTCTCTTCCTGAGGGTGTTCTGACCTCATCATGTGAACCCCAGGGGCCTCTCCAGTCTCTCACTTAGTGATAGGTATTCCAGATACACCCTACACAGTGCAGTCTGGGTGTTGGACTTTTTTGAGGCTGCAGTCTGGAGCCCAGACTGGGGCATCAGGAGCCTAAAGAGTGAGGTTCTGAACCTGGGTTTGCAAGTCTCAAGGTTGACCCACAAAATTCTCAGTCTGGGGTCTGGGACCTGAATGGAGAATTTGCAGTGCAGGATCTAGATCATGCAACCCAATCTCTAGAAAAGACTCCCACAGAAAATACGGGGAAATTTGTAAGGAGCCTCAAGCTGAAAAGCTCAGATCAGATGGCAGATTTGCAAGGACAGAGCATGTGTCCAGGGAGGTTGTGCTACCACCAGGAAGAGGAGCCTGGGGCCAGAGTGAAGGCAGCAGGGGACAGCCTGGGACACTGCATGGAGCTGGCCTGGGGCATCACAGGGCAGGGTCATCCCTGCTTTTGGGAAGAAATAAGAGGCACACACATTGTGGAGAAAGTCCTTCACTATCTCAATACAGATGGGGACCCTGTCACAAAGCCACAATGAGTGGATACAGGAGCAATAAAAGCATCAGGGCTGCAAGTGAGCAGAATAACCAGCAGATTTAGGGGTTTAAGAGTGGGATTGTTCTTTTCAGAATAGAGCACAGCTAAGGTGGGCAATTCTTAAAGACAGAAAAGGATTCACTCCACATATGTAACTGGGTGCTTTTGTGTGCATTGTGATTTGCATAAACAGAGTGAGAGAAAAGAAAGAGAAAATTAGAGAAATGTGAACAAATTTGACCTTCAATTCACACCATACTTTCAGGAGTGAACAGAAAATCAAGATGTGAGAGAAAACATTATTTTGAAGTTTAAAATATCCTTGTAAAAATATTCTTTAAGCTCTAAAATAGTAAAAAGACATTGGGCAAAGAAGAAGAGAATATCAAGATGTGCCAGAAGAGAGAGAGGGAGAGAGAGAAGCAGATACCACAGAGGATTTCTGGAGATACTTGGGAAGCAGAAAGAGAGAGACATGGACACAGTGGGGACAAGGGACTAACAGACATTTAGGCCTTAATCTACGTCACATCAAAAACCTGATCCATGCTTTCTTCAGGGACAATCGAGGACTTCAAAGTGGCTTCAACTAAAATGGATGAGTCTTCACTCGGTTCTGGAGAAGCTCAATGAGTACCTAAAAGGAAGACAAAGCTTGAACTTCATTTTCTGAATCTCTCAGTCACGCCCTTCCCTCCTGTGCAAAGAGGCATCATGGTCAGTTAGGGCACAGATGTGGAAAAGCTGACAAAACAAGGTTTCTTAGTCCTATATCTACCCAGCTTAGCTCATAGCACTTGAAGGCTTAGGACACCGGGATAAGACATTTTCCAGGACGTAAAATACACTGAGAAAATCTTCTGGCCCCTCATGTTCAGGTCGCCTTGGTTGACAGCCTCCTCTGACTGGCACCCCAACAGAAGACAGTCATCCCATGCAACCAAACTGTCCCTCAGATCACGAGACTTCAACCTGACTGAAATAGTCACAATTGAGATAAGGATCAGCAGGACCCCATCCTGGAGCACCCCCATGTGCAAGGATCACCCATCTCTTCAGACCCGCAGCCACTGCCCTTTCTCCAGTGGAAGCCTCTGCCCTGGCACCTCCTACTCTGCTTTGTCAGAGGATCCATTTGATGTTTGTTGGTGCCTGAAGCTAACGTCTGACCTTCTTCTCTTGCTTATAACTAGAGCTCTTGCCCGAACATTCATGCTGTTGTTTTAGCTCGAATTCCAACAGCACCAAAGCAAGGACCCACACCAGCAGGTACCAGGGGTGGACTGAACAGCCCTGCAAAGGGTAGAGTTCAGAGAGGAAAACAGTGCTGAAATCCAGGATAAAACTGCAGGAAAATGTGACCTTAAGTAGCCTAATATATACAGAGTATGATAATAAAGGTCCTTGACCACACATATGCTAGACCATGGGATACCCACAGCAAAGAGAAGATTTTAAAAGGGAAAATAGGAAAAAATGCCTTATCTCCTCACAGATTCTGGGTAAGCCTGGTGCCTGTAATTACATGCTCTCCTGTTGTCTCTAAAGCAAGTCCCCACACTGAGCAGTGACGACAGGAGCATACTTGAATAATGAGAAGACTCTCAGAGGGCACAGCAGGGTGGGCAGTGGCGAGGACCCTGGCCCTTCTCCAGTCTCTGGGGGAACAGGGCTGCAGATGGAGTCAGGACCCAGTCAGGCCCAGGTTATTGGGCCTCAGAAAACACTCAGAGTCCCCAGGGAGGCAAGGGCCCAGTGCACCTCTGCAGGGAGAGTAGCCACAGTCTGTGCAGTGACCCTTCTGGACTTGACCTGGACCTCCTCATGGGGCTTTAAGCTGACCTGTTCACTTGCCCTTTATTAAACAATAGACCCAGAAAGGGCCAAGATCTCCCTAAATCTGTGAACCAGGCTAACAGATGCCTGGGCCTAAGATGGAGAAACAGATGTCTGGCTGGTGGCTTAGGAGAGCAGGGGACAATGGGGGTGCAGATAGGCCTGCCAGGCTGGGCTACTGTTGATGGCTTGAACCCTCAGCCTGCCCAACTGGGTCACATCCTTCACAGCTCAGTTCCATTCAGAACTCTGCACTGAGGTTGGCCTGAGTTGAGCTGAGTGGAACTGAGGAGAGGACTGGGCAAGTGTGCAAGACGTGGCTGCCCTGGGAGCCCCACACACTTTCCCAGGGTTACAGAGGAAAAAGAAAATGACCAAGAGAGACATCATACAAAAGGAAGAGCTACCTCACAGCCTAAGGCAGGTACTAGTCTGCCTGGGTTGTTTCAGAATTTGGGATTTTCTGTGGCTGAAACTGGGGTAGGTTGTGCACAGCAGCCCAGGTAGATGCCTAGGACAAAACCATATATGGCCTGTGGTGCTGCCCACCTGCAAGCCCAGTTCTCTGGGAAACTGAGGCAGCAGGATCTGAAGTTTGACCCCAGCATGGGCAACTAGACAAAGTAATGAGACTCTGACTCTAAAGAAAAACTAAGGAAGATGCTTTGGGATGGAGCTCAGCAAGAAGGAGCTGCAGTCAAAGCACCAGAACCACACACACACTTAGGGACACAGACTGTCTTGATTTCATGTACATTTGCTTAAATTAATGTAAATTTAATCTACAGAAAAGAGCTTCAAAGGCAAAGAATCCAAAGCAGAATGTCCATGAGACAAGAAGCCTAAGGGGAGCAATGAGCACTGGATTGAAGGCATCACAACTGAGAGACAGAGAGGGGAGAGCCCAGCCAGAGGAGGTCACTCCCTTCCTGGTCCCACTTTACACACTCCCCTCCTTCTTCACTGCCCACAGCCCTGCTCCCTGTACCCTAATCTGATTAGAAGCAGGATAGGCAGGGTAACTATGCCCAGGACTCTAAACTTTTACCCTTCAGGCACTGAGGTTTCCCCCTTCAGGCTCTAATATTTCAGCAGCCCCAGGGCAGGCCAGCCCCCATTCGGATCCTTGTAAAACCTACAAAGGCTCTGAGAGTCAGCAGCTCACAGATTACAGCTCCACACAGGACAGCTGAGCCCTGAGCCCCAGGAGCTGAAGCCAGGTGAATAGCCCTTCGATCTCCCAGAACAAGACTTGTTCTATGCTTCCTGCCTTTTGATTTCTAGCCTCTTTTTTGACTCTGTCCTGCTGGGTGTGTGTCTCCCTCTCTGCCTTAGAGCATTTCTTTCACTCAGTGTACAGCTAGGGCTTTAAGATCCTCCTGCTTCCAGAGCTCTGGGATTACAGGCTGTGCCATTGTACTCAGTTGCACTGAGGTTTTAAGAGCTCAAACTCTAGTTCTTACTCAACTTGTCTGTGTCTGTACCCTCCATGGAATGGGGTTAATGTCAGGACCTGGCACCTGAGATGGCTTTGAAAGTGAGTCACCACGTTTCTGGTATTGGTGGGATGCCTGGCACAGAGCTGTGCCCTGAAACTGCCCCGAGAGAACCTTCATGTCCATCTCAGTCTCCCTTAGCTTCATAACTCTGAGACGTCTGGTCTCATCTCCAGCTTGTACATGCCAGGGTTCAGCCTCAGTCTTGGCCTCTCTGTCTCAGTCCCTAATTTCCCCTCACTTCTCAGTCTCCTGCCTCCTCTGTCCTCAAGGCACAGCTCACACTATCTTCTCCCAGGACCTGCACAATGAAGGGGCCTTTCGGTTGGCCCTGTGAGGGTGGGGGAGTGGGCTGGCACAGAGTGCACAACCCACTGCAGTACACGGGCAGGGCTTAGCAGGAAAGCTCACTGGCCACCAATCATCAGTAAGCAGCATGATGTCTCAGGGGCACTGGGGGCTGGCAGTGTCATTTATCTATCCCTGGCAGAGCATGGATAAAGATCAGCAGTGCAGATGGTGAGAAACTGCCCTATGTTACAGTTCCTCAGTCAGGGTCTCAGAGCCCAGGCTGGTCAGGGTGCTTTCTAACTGCTCTTTGTATGGTGGGGGAGGCTGAAGGGTCACCTGTTCTCCCCCCTCCAGGTTCTGACATGGTGACCACAGCAGAAGCCACTTGGCTGTGTTTCCTGGGATGCATCATGCACACAGTCGCAGGTATCTGTGTTCGGGGTGGGTGTTAGCCTGTGTGCACCAAAAATGTATAATCCTGCCCTGCCCACAGCCCACCTTGGGGTCTGCATGGCAGCAGGGTAGAAACACATCTTGTGGAGAGACAGCAACTGGAGTCAGAACCCAGCTGTGCTACTTCTTACCTCAGCAAAGTCCTTCATGTCTCTGTGCCTCAGTTTCACCACTTTCAATGGTAACCTGAGGGCAGGTTACATAGTACAATGTAAACACATGTCTTCTCAAGGCTCTTGCCCACAGGCCAGTGTCCAGCTGTGAGCTGTAATTAGCACTGGGACAGCACTGTGCATGGGCCTCCTCCCCAGCTGGCAGAGAAATGTGGCAGCTGCCCTCTTCCCTGTGGAGGTCACCGCTCCTGAGCCCCGGGAGAAGGTGGCCCTGCAGAGGGCTGGGGTCCAGGTAGGGTAAGAAGTGTTCCCCAAAGGACTGTTCTCTGTGCCCTGCTGTCCACTCTGTGTATCCAGCAGACACAGTCCGAGGTGTGGTCACCTCTGTCCTCTGCTCAACACAGAGGCCCCATCTGGGAAAAGGCGAGTGTGTGGTGACACTGGCTCTATGCCACTTGGGTGGTGGAGCATAGTGTGAAGCCTCACGCTCAGAGGAAAGGTCTGACCTTGGAACTTTTCTGCTTAAGTCACAGAGGCAGTGCCTCAGAACTTACCCCTCCTTAGCCCTTCTGATGCAACCTATGCCTCCTTCACCTGACCCACCCAAGCACTACTGGATCCATTATGCAATCCACTAAGGGATCCCCTCCACAAACCCCTCATATCCACTGTGTGCTCATCCTACCCACAGAAGCTGAGATTCCTCCCAAAGAAATCAGCAGTAACCTCGCAGATGAGCACCACCCAGTCAGCAAACGCATCTCTGGTGGCTTTACCTGTTTTCCACACTCCCAGCCCTGGATTGCTGCACTGTTTGAAAATAATGATTCCTACTGTGCTGGAGTTCTCGTGCACCCGCAGTGGGTGCTGTCAGCTGCGCACTGCTGGAACACGTGAGCAAATGCAGTACGGGTGAATATGGGGGGAGTTGTGGGCGCTGGACTAGGGGGGGCAGACTTGAGCTGCTCTTGGATGGGGTATTATGGGCATGGCTTAGGCTCTACATTGTACTGCAATGAGGGGCAGGGCCCAGGCTGGGTTTGAGCAGAGAGGGCCGAGTCTGGGCCCACGGTGTGGTTCCAACATTGCAGAGGGGCTGGGTAGGGAGTGAGCCCCAACCCCAGAGGCCATGACCATGGCTGAGACTTTGAAACACTAGGCCTGGAGCAAGGCTGGAACTACAGTCAAGGGAAGGCCTAACTAGGAGACCCTCTTCCCCTGACTGGAGGAACATTTGCATCTCTTTTCTGGGTCTGAAGGACCCTCGTGTGGAAAGAGAAACCATGCAGGACCCTGGGGTTGGCTCAAGTATGAAAGTTCGGAGAAGGTGGCTTGACACAAGTGGTCTTGGATCTCAGTTCAGCCTCTGGGACCCAGGTGGTGTGGACAAGGGGCCTCTTATCACCTGGTGTTAGGGCCCTGGGGCAAAGGGAGGGAGACATGTGAGGACAGAGCCAGGTGCATGGGGACCGAGGTGTGCATGTGGCTGCAGGGCAGTGTACAAGGAGAGAAGAGGTAAAAGCTCACACATTGGGAGAAATATCTTAATGCCTTTTTAAAAACAAATTTATACAATGTAAACATCTGTGATGAACAATACATCCACATTTAAAATAAAGAGGATTCTGCAGGTGTGGGGCTAGGACGAGGTGTACCTCAAAGGCTGTCTTCCCTTCAATTTCTTTTTTTTTTTTGCGGTACTGGGGATCGAACTCAGGACCCTGCACTTGCTAGGCAAGCGCTTATTCCACTGAGCTATATCCCCAGCCCCCCCTTCAATTTCTGATGGATAGTGGATAGTGGATTTTTGCATTAATTTTGAATTTAAAATTGTTACACTAAGCCACTATTCCTCTTGCTCTTTCCTCACTAGTGGCTCCCTCAACAAACACATTAGACAATGCTTCCTGGGCCTCAATCGTAATAGTCAGATTTGGGGCTAAATTGGGGCTGGGATTGGGATAGGATTTGGATGCTGTGGAAGTGGGGATGAGGCTGGCACCAGGGATGGGTCTGAGTGGGTTGGAGGGCAGGAATGACAATGGGGATGGGACTGAGGGTGAGGTTGAGTTGGGGGTGGGGCTAGGATTGGATTTGTGCCTGCACTGGAATTTGGGCTTCTAGAGAGGATGTAGTTATTATAGTACTGATCATCCCATCACCCTCAGATCCTACACCATTGGGCTGGGCCTACATGAACTTTTTGATTGGAATGAACCAGGCAGCCAGATTATCGAGGCCAATTTCTCTGTGCAGCACCCAGACTACGTCAGACCTTAGAAAGGTAGTGACCTCATGCTCATCAAGTTGAACAAACCAGCTGTGGAATCAGACACTGTCCGGACCATCCCCATCGCGTCCCAATGTCCGATACCTGGAATGAAGTGCCGGATCTCTGGCTGGGGTCAGCTATTGGATGGTGAGTTTTGGTGTTCCTGTCTCGGGAATCACTGATGCCTGTGTTTGTCTCTGCCCAGGAGTATTTCTCATCCTGAATACTTTCTTTCAGGCTACTACCCTTATGATCTGCAGTGTGCGATTATTCCTGTGGTTTCAGAGCAGTATTGCAGATTTGTGCTTGACTCATACTATCATGACAGTGTGTTCTGCGCTGGTGGTCAGGGCTACAAGGACTCTTGCCCGGTAAGAGACTGGAACAAGGAGGCAGGGGTTTAGGATGGAGGTAGGGTGTAAGGCCCACTGGTGGCACAAGGTCATGCAGGAATGAGGAACTCAGAGGACCATGGAAAGTTGCAGGTGCAAAGTGCAAGTGGAAAATTGAGAAGGAAACAAAGAGACACAGGGTAAAGCAGCCACAGACACAGGCAAGGAAAGGCAGGGAGAAATAAGGGGCCACAGAGAGATGCAAAGTTATGATGTCAAGAGGAGGGATAGAGAGATGCCCAGGAGGGACACAAGAGGGTTCCAGGGGGAAGAAACACAGCTATAAGGACAGACTGGTTGACTATATTTAGGATCCCAAGCCCCACTGCCAAGCACAACTCCATCTTTAATTCCAATGGCTCCAGAGCCCCCAAGTCCCCATCCAGTCCCACCCACCAATTCAAACTCCACAAGGCTGGAAAAGAAGATGCAGGCGGGGGTGGAGCTCCTCTGGGAACTCTCCACTGTGTGGGAAGGAGAGGTGCTGTTTGAGAGGCAGGACTGTCCTGCCTGCCTACAGGCTATGGACTGAGTGTTTGGTTTATTGAGGCAAATTCCTACAATCTGGCCCTTGGGTCTCTCTGTCTTCACTGTGTTGGGGCCTCATCAGGGTCTCAGTTTGTCTCCTCATAACCTCTGCCTCCTGCACCTCATGTGTCTCTGGGACATGCTTGCTCTGTCTACCCTGCTACTGTCTCCAGCTCTCTCTGCTGTAATCCAGTTCCTGCACCGTGTGTTTCTGCCTTGCCTTTTCACTCTGCATTTGCCTCTTTGTGCTTCTGGCTTCCTGTGTGTGTCTCCCTCCATCCTCCTCTCCACCCACCCTAAGTTGCTCTTCTCTACCCCCAACAGTCAGACTCCGGAGGCCCTGTGGTCTGCAATGGGGTCCTGCAGGGCCTTGTGTCCTGGGGCAAACCTCCCTATGGCCGACCTAGAATCCCAGGATTCTACACCAACCTCTGCAAATTCAAGGGGTGGGTAAATGAAACTATTCAGACCAGATAACCATGGATGACGTTGGGACCGAGTAGTCAGCACTTCCTTCCGAACCTGTCCTTAGGCTCCGTCTGTCATAAACAGCTGTTGGACTTTACTGAATCTGCTTCATGAATATACTGTGATGAAATGTACGTCATTACTTGTTTAATTTTATCAAGACTAAAGGTAGAGTTTTGAAGTGTCCAATGGTGTTATTGGCTTTGTGATATTGTGACATCCTTGTGTTCCTGGGACATGTACTGCATGGTAGGGATACCAGAGTACTTGTCCCTCATTACCAAGGCAAACAGTTGCACTGGGAAAACTTCTGTGGCTGAAGTTATAGAATTCAGAATGGCTGCACTGATGCCTCAGGGAGCAGAGCAAACAGAACATGCACGTCTCAGTCCCAAACTCACCTGAATAACTGAGAATCTATGACAGAGCTGCTGGTAGGTAGTCACAGTGGTTGAGGAAGCTGAAGGCAGCATCGGATGGACATGAGCTGCAGCATCAGCTGTGTCGGGTGAGAGGAATGGAGGGTGAGGAGAAGGAGGAGAGACGGGACAAACTGTGCTAGGAGGAGTAGAACTGATGGAAAAGTAGAACCAAAATCTTTAAAGAACAATAAAAGTCCTCACAAAGATGTGTTAGGCAAGTACAAAGAGAGCAGGAAATGCAGTATGCAAAGGAGCTATTCGGGGGTAGTGAGTATAAAAATGTTTCCCAAAGTTTTATTTTAAAAATATACAGTGACTTGAAGATGGAAGGGAGAGAGCTAAAACATTAACTATGAGGGTGATGTTAAAGGAGGGATAGTAGACAATACGGAGCAGTTGTGGTAGCAAATGAGGGTCAGGCGAGGGAAAGAAGGTAAAGAATCTATCTCTGTCTCTGTCTCTCTCTCACACACACACACACATGCTAACTCCATAAATCAAGTGCAATTATTTCTATTGCAATCAAATACTAATAAAATATTAGTGAGCTGGAAACATGGTTGGGAAAGAGACAAGTTTCAAAACCTTAAAACTATGCAAAATAAAAAGTATAAGATCTCCTGGTACAAATGAATACACATTTCACCGGGGATATAGAGCACTGGCACAAGGGCCTGCCTGCCAAGAGCAAGGTCGTGATTCCCGGAATCAAAAAAATCCCAAATAAAACAAATGAATATACATTGGAATGGCAAGTTCACAGTTTCCCAGGCACCCATGCACACAGATGTACACACTCACACCTCAACTTCTGTGATGCCAAACAGTAGAATCCATGCGTTTGGCTGTGGGAGACAGAGCCGGTCATCATGGTGGCCTTGGGCTGAGTAAGGGAAGATAATACATGTGGATGTTCTCACACGAACGATGCCCACACTTTCCTTTCTCCTCCCTCTGCTCCCCAGGGCACCACACAGCAGGATGAGCTGTGTGACAGGATGCTCCTTCCTGGGCCTGTGGGGACAGAGACTGTGAGACAAAAAGTTGGGCAGCAGGTTGGAGCAGGAGGCAGGTGGGACATTCCAGCCACCTTTGAAAAGTACGGGCCAAGGACGGAGTCAGGGAAACCAGCTACTGAGGGAAGTAAAGGGAAAGACAGACAGAGGCGCCAGCAGATACGTAGACACCCTGTACAGGGTATGGCCGAGATCAGCAAAGAGGAACAGAGAAGGGAAACAACCAAGGTAGAGAGAGTGAGGAGTGAGGCAGAGATAAGGGAGGGAGGCTGAGGCCTGAGGCTGGGGTGGGACACACAGGGCACAGAAGTACAGAACCCGCTTCCGGTGGACCTGGGCATCCTCAGAACATATGCAGCCTGGCTCTCCCACGCCAGGAAAGCGGACACAGTGACAGGTGCTACAGTGTAGCGGGCTTCGATCCAGAGTTCCTGGGGCAGCCATGCCAGGGCTTCTACAGGTGCCCAGCACCGGAGCAGTCAGAGAAAGGAGAAGAAACAGCTTCTCCCCTTTGCCCTTGATGCCCAGAGAAGGGCGTGGCCAAAAGCTCTCTTGCCGCGCCCCCTTGTTTCCCTTTGCTCTCCCTTGATCCCTTCTGGATGGATGGAGATAGCCTGCCTCCATGTTCTACTATGAACTCTAAAGTCACTTCATAGCTGCTCTCTGGGCCAGCCTGACAGGAGCTGCCAGTTGGTTGTCACTGACAGTGCCACTCTCCCACTCCCACCAACCCACACTCTGCTGCCACCTCTGAGAAGTGGCCAGGAAACCACCCCTAGTGTGGAAGGGATGAGGAAGGGCTCAGGCCATTTTCCCCAGTCCTCAATAAGTTGAGGAAACAGCTGGCCCTCCTTCGTGTTGAACAGTGTTGGTCTGGTCCATCTTGTTGAGACATGGCAGCTGTCAATCCAACATCTGCCCATAACGTAACCTGGAACTGACCCCATGACAGCTGCAAGGATGGTGCATGCCCTGTACCTGTCCAGAAGCTGTCTACTCTGACCATGTCAGGCTTGATATTGAACTTAGCAGTAAAACAATTGGGAACAGTCAGTGTTCTCAGATCAGGAACTTGAATGTGGACCAGTTTTGTCCAAGCAACATGCCCAAATTTGGGCCAATCATGGGCCTCAATTTGTACAAATTCTCAGGCTTGAATTCACAGCAATCAAGTGGATCTAACCTGGACTAATCATAGCCCTCTATTTCCACCAGTGAATAGGGCCAGTTTTGGGGCAAGCACAACTCTGCTGTAGCTACTTAAGTAGCACTGGCCTCTCCTTTTTCAGGTTCATTTGGAGGGATTCTTTTTGTACAGTGAACCAGTTGTGCTGCAGGACAGGTCTCCCAATAAAGCATGCCCTGGCCATGCCGTAAATGGACTCAGGACTCTTACCCCAACAACTGTGGACAAAGGGCTTGCTTTAAAAAGCAATAGATGCTTCCGTCTATTAGCCCAGAAAAGCTGCAAGACCAGCAGCCAAGGAAGAACAGCAACAGAGCTAGGTGACAGAGGTCGGGTGACAGATACTGGTGACCAGGAGAGCTGGCCGGCACTGACCAGCAGCAGCCAGCACTGGCCATAACCAGAGAGGCTGAGGGCTGTGATGAGCAGCATAGCAGCCAAGAGTCTCAGCTACAGAGCTGCAGCTCTAAGCGCTGACAGGGGCATGGCCAGCGGAGCTGCTCCTTGCCAGAGCAGGGTTTCTATGTAAATGGAGCCAAAGCACTCTCTTGGTGAAGCCATGACCCAAAGATGAGAATCCCAACAGGCCCCAGATGCCTCCCTGACAACTGCCTCTGTCCTTCTGAGGTCCCTGGAATTCCAGTTTCCCTGCATCCCTCAAAGTCTCCTCTCCCCTCACACTCTCCCATCACCCACCCCACTCTCCCTGTTGCTCCTTCCTGTGCTCCCTTGGCTCACGCTGCCCTGCACTGTCTGTCCAGTTGTGCTCTCACTGTCTCTGGCGGGTATCACTGTGTGGAGGCCTGGGGCAGCGTTTCATTCTCCCTCTGGTCTTCATGGGCAGACACTGAGTGACCCCTCCTCCGTGCAGAACTCAGGTCTGCAGCCCGGGACAGCTCCCTCTATTGTATCCACATGCATTTGTTCATTCACTGACCCAGAACCTCACCAATAGCTCATTTATTCCCCTCTCTCCCCATGATCTGCTCTTTTCTCTGTCCCCAAACACAGCCTTCTAGTGTGTCTGATGGACATCTTTCCCCAATCGCGTGCTTCCTCCATGACTTGTGAGTACAAACTTTTCCTCACTATGTCTCTCCCTGTGAAAGACTGGGGCATTGGGTACCATGTCCCTTCCTCAAACGGCCATTTTTTATTTTAAAGATAATAGTACCAAGAAAAGAACAATAGCAAAATACAAACAAAACAAAGCAAGGACAGTAAACATGATAGGGGCTTTCAAACCAAATGATAGGGGTTAACAGTGGTTGTTGTATTACATATTTTTATTGTCAGTGAAGTTGCTCAGATTGCCAGATGTAAGAATAGAAGATCAAGTCAATAAAAGGAATAAGAAAATAACAATTTAAAAGAACATTAGAGACAATATATAGTGTCACTAGACAGGATTGTAAGAATTCACCAATGGTTGTTATACTGCAAATTGTTGTCGTCTGGCATGTAGGTTGCCCAGATTACCAGATAAAAGCTTGCAAAATTGGTCTAAATATTAACCACAAACCATCAGACTCCAGCAGTACTGTTATGCTGCCAATCCATGTATATATATAATGCCTTCATACTTTTTCTCTTTCCCTCATCCCAGTTATTCCTCCCTTTGAGCAGTTTCTTTCCCTTTCTTATTATCTAGTGTACATTTTAGGTTGTAGTTACTCTTTCATGTTCTTACACCAGGTAGACAATGTGATGTTTATATATGTCTATCTGATTTATTTCACTATACAAGTATGGTCTCTAGTTGCTTCCACTTACCTGTAATAGCCTCGAGTTTATCTTTTTTATAGCTGAGTAATACTCCATTGCTCAAAATAGCACATTTTTTCATCCATTGCTCAGTTGAAGTGCTTTTGGGTTGTTTCCAAGGTTTAGCTATGATAAATTGCGCTGCTGTAAACATGGGTGCACATACATTGCTGTTGTATGATGTTTTTAATTCTTCGGGAAAAATACCAAGAAGGAGAATACCTGGGTTAAGTGGCACTTCCAATCCTAGTTTTGTGAGGAAACTCCAGACTGATTTCCACAGTGATTTCACCAACTGACGCTTCCACCAGCAGTGGAGAAGTGTTGCTTTTTCCCCACAGCCTCTCCAGCATTTGTCACTGGTTGATTTCTTAATCATAACCATTCTTTGTGGGGTGAGATGAAGTCTCAGTATTGATTTAATTTTCATTTCTCAAATGACTAATGATGTTGAACATTTTTTCATATATTTATTTGCCATCAGTATTTCTTCATCTGAGAAGTGTACATTCATCTCAGATGCCCATTTTTGGATTGGGTCTTTCAATTTTGGGGGCCTGACTTTTTAAAATTCTTTTTATATTCTAGATAGGAGTCCTTTGTCTGAGGGGCAGTTGAATAAATCTCTTTGGCAATTCGTGGATTTTCTTTTCACTCTGTTGGTGATTTACTTTGATGTGTAGAAACTTTTCAATAAGGTGAGATCACAGTTATTGATTCTTTGATTCCCATCCAATTTGGTCTTTGTTCATGAATTCTCTACCTGCCCTTATATCTTTGAGAGTTTCACTTACTTTCTCTTCCATTAGATTTAGTGTTTCTGTTTTGACATTTCGATATTTAGGTCTTTGATCCATTTTGACTTTAGTTTAGTGAGTGGTGATAGAGATGGGTCAAGCTTTAGTCTTCGACATGTGGAAAGCCAGTTTTTCCAGCACCATTTCTTAAAGTGGCTATCTTTCTTCCATTGAACATGTTGGGTCTCTTTGTCAAAAATAAGTTGGCTGAGTGATTTTGTAGCTTTTTCTGCATCTTGTAATCTGTTTCCACTGATCTTCAGGTCTGCTTTTTTGCCAGTATGTTGCTGATTTGATCACAGTAGCTTTGTAGTCTAATTTCAAGTCAGGAATTATATGCCTCCTGCCTTTGCTTTGTTTCCCAGGATTGCTTTTACTATTCTAGGCCTCTTCTCCTTCCAGATGACTTTTAGGAATGTTTTCTCTAGACTTGTGAGGTATGCTAATGGAATTGTAATGGGGATTGCATTGAACCTGTACAACAATTTTGGCAGTATGGCCCAGAAAGGGCCCTTTTGTGTTCCCATACTCTTGCTAAGTCATGTGAGTGCAATAGGCAGAGACCAGAGTTTCTGGGTGAAGGTGAAATGGGGGACGCTATAAGCAAGAACACACCACCATGGACTCACTGAGTGATGCTGCTCCAGAGCTGGGTTCATTCAGGAACCTTCCAAAGTGAGTACACACCTGCTGGGGCCCTGCTCACCTCCTGTGGGACTTGTCAGCAGTGCTGGTGCTCGGTCTGAACACCCCAAAAGGCCTTTCCAAGTGCAGCTGTTTTTGACTGCTCACCCTGGAGGGATTTGCTTGGTTTTGTCTGATCAGTATGCATTCTGGCCATGGGATGTGGCCTGTTGGTGCAGCTTTGGGTTCACTTCTCTCATAAGAATTCGCCCAGCAATGCTGCTACGGTTTGTGTCTAGATGTCCCTGCAAACCCTCATGCAATCGTCCAGCAGGCATTTAGAGTTTATAATTAATTTATGCCCCCAAACTGGTATTTATATGACAAGTGAGTTCATGCAGAAAGCCACTCACAAGAAAACTGAAAAGGCCTGAATAAACAAAGCTGTATTTGAGGCAGCTGACCCACAGTCTTTAACTAGGAGCCAGAGAACATGTCTTCCCTGATCTAGCTCTCACCCTCAGTTTAACTACATTTTAGTTTTCCATCCTAAACATTACCTCACTTTTAGGAATCTTACAAGAATGTCACACAATTATCGCAAAGTGTCCTTCTCCCAGGAGGCCAGACAGCAAAATTCCAGATGACCATGGCAGTTTAACTTTTAGCCCACACCTAATTTGTCCTGTTTGTTCTGTTCCCATTTCGTGCCTCTGCTCTCCTTCAAATGGAGAAATTTATCCAACCACCCCTCAGACAAAAGACTCCTATCTAGAACATATAAATATGATTTCTAACCACATCAAACAGGTGAAAAGAGGAGGTCAACTAGAGCTTAACTGAACTTAAGTGACTTCTCTTAATGTGGACTTAAAAACAGCAAATGGAGTCTTTCCTACCCTGTCAGGATTATGGGGTGAGTGCTACACCCACCCTGGCACGGGCAGCCTGCTTACAATGTAAGGGAAGGAAACAGGCTTGAGCTTGCTCCTCCCTTGGTCTCTGGTTGCTCTGCAGTTTTCCATTGCCATGAACTATGGCCCTCTGCCATGTGCCACTCTGCCCTGAAGCCAGATGAGTTGGAACTGAAAGCTCCACAAGCTGTGAGCTAAATGCATCTTTTCTGCCATACTTATGGGAATCAGGTATTCTTTCTCAGCAAAAAAAGAAAAGTAACCAAGACAAATGCTACTGGACACATGCCTGATACTTGTGAACCAGAGAAACTTACAATCAACTCCTGTCCTTTCCTTTCATTGCTCTAATAAAACTTATCTCTCACAGGTTGTCTCTGGGTGTTTGTCAATCTCTCAGGAACCTACTGCAATGTCCCAGAACGCAGGGAGTATTTCTCTATTGTACTCTGTGTTCATACTTCTCACGAGGGCTTGGTGTATGGGCCACAACTGTTGGGTAATGAAGGATTGGTTTTCTGGCTCCTCCTTCCTGCTCTTGGGCAGCATCTATGTCCTGTCATTCTCCACAGACCCCAGGGACACATCCTAGCTGCATGTCTGTACCGCACATTCTGCAGCCATTTCATTCCCTCTGTGTCTCCACCTGGCACCTTGTAGAATCTTGAGGAGAAGATGTCTGCATGATTTAGGCAATAAGAATTTCTCACTTTATTGAGTAAAGACCCCTGAAGAGGACACCGATGCTCAAAGTTGAGAAGCTCTGGTCCTTGGAGGACATCACTGTGGACCAGTACACCCCAGAGTTACCCTGGAAAGAGTATGAGAAACTCCAAAGGAACTGAGGTCTGCCTACAAGCCCAGCTCTCACCCTTAGGGACTCAAGCACATAGAGATCCTTACTGAGGAGAGCGGCTTATATTCTGGTGGGGGTAAAGCAGGGCAAAGCTCAGTTCCTGCACAGAGGGCACAGATCAGGTGCACAGGGCCTCACACAGGTCAGAGGGAGGAGCAGGTACAGGACTCTTACCCAGCAGGGCAGCTCATCACAGGCCTTCCTGGCCCCAGGACCCCACAGTCTGATCCCCAGATGGGCACTATATGGCAACCATGAATTCTGAGTCAGGCCCTGTACTAGACACAGCTCCAGCTCAGCAGAGAAAAAGTGTACTCCAGTGACCCTGCAGAGGCCCTGCAGGCCAGGACTCTGGGCCCAGGCCTGCCTCTTTTACCCTCCTCCAGCTACACAGCCCTCTCTGCCCTCACAGCCAGCAGGCCCTCTCCACCAGGGGCCTCAGCACCTGCCCTGCCCTCTGCTCTCCCCAGGTGCCTCAGGGTCACCTCCCTGCTGCCAGTGTTGGATTATCTCACTGCCCACAAGGTCCTCAAACCCCATCTCTCCTTGCTACCCCATGGAGTGCACAGCCACAAGCTGACCTCCCTATTACTTCTATGTTCATTTCCTGTTTCTCTCCCACCTTATAGAAAAAACTGGACATAACCTAGTATGTACTGTACAATTCCATTTGTATGAAATTCTAGAACAGGTAAAATAAACTAGTGTTGCCTAGTTTCTGGGATGTAGTGCTGAGGTGAGTAGTTATAGAAACAGCCAGGAATTGGTATGAGGGAAATTTCTGGGCTGATTAGGCTTGTTTAGAATGACACAGGAACCCTGGTGTTGGTATTTGTCAAAATGTGTTGAACTCTATGTTTCAAAGCCATACTCTGTACTCTCCGACATGAATTATAC
This sequence comes from Dinomys branickii, assembly GCA_004027595.1. Lineage (NCBI taxonomy): Eukaryota > Metazoa > Chordata > Mammalia > Rodentia > Dinomyidae > Dinomys > Dinomys branickii. Next base: position 45,885 of record PVLD010010041.1, on the reverse strand, counting down.
CTTAGTTTAGCAGCCAGAGATGTCATTAATAAAAATGAAATTCTACATGGACTTTGTGAGACATGTTTGCAATTTCAGCTTTCAGGAGGCTGAAACAGGAAAATTGTTGTGAGTTCGAAATCAGCTTGGGCTGCAAAGTGAGTACAAGACCAGCCTCATCTGTATAGCGAGACCTTGTCTCAAAAAGAAAAAACCTCTCTATTGAGACTTGCTATGAAACAAGTTGCAACAAAATTCAAAGTTGTGATAGAGAAAGTATGTTGTTTGACCACAGTGTAACTGAGCTAGAAAACATGACAAAATGGGAGCCAGAGTGTTGTAGGTGGTACTTTTACTTTAAAGGAATGCTTCTAAAGAACCCACATTTCAAGTGAAAAATACAATGGAAGTGACAAAATAACTTGAACCGAATGTTAAAGAAAACACAGCATGTTCTTATTTTATGTACCCACTGTAGTGTTTGGAGAGAAACACGGGGCCAACAGCACATATTAGAAAAGAATAAGAATGGATAATTCATTATTGATTCAATCATCTCTAGATACAACAAAAATAGCAATAAAATAAAGTCTAAAAAGAGAAGAAATGAAATGTTAAAGAGGAAATTTAATGGCGTAGGGAACAGACATGCACTGGAGAGTTGCCATTGCCAACAGTGTGCTAGCTGGTGCATTAGAATGGTTGAGAAGTCCCCAAATATACTAAGTGAGAATAATAAGGAAGAAAGAAAGGAAGACTCAGAGAGCCGGGAGGGCAGTGGTTGAGGTCCTGAATATCTCTTATCAGCCTCAGTGTTCAGAGGCTGAATCTTGGGAAGGTAACTTCATGGCAATGGGCAGAACAGACAGGGATGGAAAGCTCAGGATGAAGGGGACACCGTTGCACCAGTGAAGGTCAAGAAAAGACGGGCTGACAACACTGGGGCCAAAAATATGGCCCAAGATGGAGGCACGATGGCTGTGCCAGGGCTCTGAGGGTCTGATACACAAGGGTCCCTGCTAAACGCTGGTGGTAACTGCTGCCCCACTAGGCCCAAGCAGGTGCAGAACGAGGTGACAGAAAACCAGGGCAACCAAGGCTCTAATTCTACTCCTTCTGTGGACTCTCTTTGTTCTGCTTGTCCTGATAAGTTTAGAAAGAGCTACAATTAATAGTGTCTGCCAAAGGACATCTGCTGGGTTCTCTGAGTTTCCTTTTTTATTATTTTTGTTTTTGTGTGTTTGTTACGGAGACAGGCTCTCACTGTGTGTTTTTTTTTTTTTAGAAACATAAAAGTACAAAAACATATTGACAAACAGACACCCATTATCATAGAAAATAGTACAATCACAACTAATCTATAGACAAGGTGATATGGTCTCAACAGTAGTTGTTGCTTTATCCATTGATATCTTCGAATTGTAGATGTATGGACCCATATACAGACTTGCAAATTTAGTCAGACAGTTGATCCTCTCAACAACAGAAAAAAAAAAGAAAAAAAAGACAAAGAAAGAAAACACAAGAACCAAAAATCCAAAGACAAGAAAGAAAACATGCATACATCAACAACAGCAACAACATCAACAACAACAACAACAGAAAAAAAAACACCGCTTGTTGCTGCTTTACATATTGTTATCTTCTCACTGTGTTTTTGAGGCTGGCCTTCAAGTCATGGCAAAACTCCAGTACATTTTACTTTATGCCAATATATTTTAAAATTGGGAAAAAGAGAATAGTGTTTTTGAAAAAATAAAACAGAGCAAAACTGACTCCAGAAGGAGAAAAAAGCTGAGCAGCCTTGCCTAACCATCTCCCACATTTCACCCATGTATTGGTTTCCTCAGTCACCATATTGCTGAGAGTGTTAACTTAAAAAGTGCAAAAGTTTATTTTCTCCACTGTTTTGGAGGTTCCTGTTCAACTTTAGAAAAACTATTGCTTGGGCCTCTGCTGGGCATGCTGGATGGCATTGGAAGGAAGCACAGTGTGAACATACTGCTCATCTCATGACCTATAAAGATGGGAAACAAAAAGAGATTGGATCTTCCAATCCCCTTCAGTGGCCGACCATGACCTGAAGCCCTACCTTACCACATCCCCACTCTACTACCTGGGGACCAAGCCATTAACACAGAGGCCTTTCTGGAAAGTCTTACTTACTTTTCTTATGGCTGAGAGAAGGCCCTGGATACCAAGAATTTCAGGGAGGAAAGGTTTATTTAGTTCACAGTTTGGAGAGTTTTCCATCCACAGTTGGCTGACTCCAAGGCAGGATGCCACTTTAGACAGTGATCAGAGAGGAGAAAGAGTCCATGGTGGGCAGAAGGTACCAAAGAAACAAGGGCTGAGACCAGCTCTTTTCCATTCGTTATATCTTATCCAGGCTACTTAAGGAGGGGAGCATGCACGTCCTTCATCCTAGTACCCTCAATCCTAGCATTTCAACATGAATCAACACTACTATCACACACCCTCATCTGGTCACATCTGCAAAATCCCCCAATGCTGCAATAGGCTTTGGGTGAACATCTAGACACAAGGCACAACATTCCACACCTGCCACACAAAAGACTCATGCACACACCTTTATGCAGAAGGCATTTAGTCCACATCTGAGAGTTACCAAAACCCTATCCACATAGCTGGAAAGACAAGATCTAAAGTCTCCTCTCAGATTTAAGGCAAATTCTTAGCTGAAAGGCCCCATACACTTCAAAAGAAAGTGAAACATATCTCATCCAATAATCAATAATATCAGAGAGACATTTCCATTCGAATACTGACAAACAGAGATAAAGGGAGGAATAAGACCTAAGCAAGACCAAAATTTAGAAGATATATTAAAGTCCACAGTTTTACTTCCAGCTTTTGCAGCAATCTGTGGCAAGTTGCCAGCTCTGGAGAGCTTGAGTGGCTCTGCCCTAATGGCACTTCTGATGGTTGTAGCTCCTGTGGCTTCTGCCTTCAGCTGGCTCTGTTCTCTCCTGGCAGACTGCCTTCAGATTTACATTCATGGCTTCTCCAAAGTTCTGGTGTTTCCACTGCATCCCCAGCTTCACACTCACAGCTTCACACACTACACTCTCAGGGGCACACTGCCTGGCCTTCCACAACATCTGAAATCTGGGTGGAAGCCTTCCTGACAGGACAACTGTTGCATTCAGCATGGACATGAAACCACTACTAGGGGATGACACTAGATCTGTTCCCACATACAGCAGTGCCAAGCTTCCTTCTCTCTTGACTATTGGGATCAGTGTTTATGAAGCCCTAGGCCTTCCTATGGATTTCCCTTGCCTACCAGCAGTCTTGAACATGGTAATCTGGACCTCTCTTCTTAAAGCAAAGTCTTTCACTTTTTCACTTTTGAGGCTACAGAGCATGGACTCTGGCTTCCTGTGATGCCATCAGGCCATTTTTTCTAGTCTGTTTTTCCTTCTCAGTAATCAAGACCTCCTCTGCTCTATCTACACAATCCATAGGTGTACTGCAGCTTCCTTTCTCGCCAAATTCAATTTTAAATCATTCTACTGGGCTCTTTGTTGGGGATCGTGAATTATAATTTGAATCTAGAGGATGTGCAAGCTTGCCCTTCCCATGCCCTTTTGGCCTGCTTGGAATGTAGAAAGTGTCAACACCACGTTTATGAACACAGCTAGAAATCCTAGGGCTAATGACTGCTTTGGTCACTCAGGGCAAGATAAGACCTGCTGAGATGAGAAGGCCCCTAGGGAAGCTAGTTTCCTTATTGCCCCTCTATCTCATTCCTGTCCTTGTCCTTCTCCTTGTGCTTACAAGAATGTCTTCATCTTCCTAGCCCACTCCAGGCACCATTACTCTTCCCAAAATAACGCACTGCCCTTTCCTCATTGTCCTTTAGCCACATGTAGTCTGGGTGTTGTGTAAACCTTTATTCCAAGAGAGCAACTGGTCATGCCAGATCCCTGCTATGCACCCCTCCATTTTTGTCTCTTATTCTTTCTTTCCTTTCCCACCCTGCACTGTAAACAGGGCAGGAGACTGAAACCCACTGCAGGGGTCACCACTACTCTTTGCTCTTAATACTCAATACAAATCTGTCTGAAAGTCCCCAGCTGCAGCCATGCCATCACTTTAACATTAGATGGCCTTGACATTTCTTCTGCAAATTTATTCATCTACTGGCCTAAGTCTCAGTCTCAGGCAAAGTATCTGGACATAAGCAAAAGGCAGAAAAAATTGTGCCAGATTGTAACACACATCTTCTGGCGTCCAAGAGCTAATGCATTCTTTCTTCCCAGTAGATAACTACAGAGCCTGGTCTTCTTTACCAGTAGAATTTCTATCAGCCTTCTGTTCTTCTGAACTGAGATCTGAATCTCCCATGAGGTAGAGCCTAAGGAGTTCCAGCTCTACTTTTTCATCCAGTATCTCTAAACCTTTCCTAACTCTTCCCCTTCCCACATTCAGTTCTAAAGACTCTTGAGCCACATGGCTAAGTGATATCGCACCAATGATCCTTTTTCTATGGTACAAATTCTGTCTTTGTTACTCTTGTCATGGCTGAGACAAAATAACCAACACCCACAAGTTAAGGGAGCAAAGGATTGTTTAGCTTACAATTTGTTGAAGTTTCAGTCCATAATCAGCTGGCTCCAAGGCAGGGTGTTAAGGCAGATAGGCATCCCAGAAGAGAGACAGATCAGGGTGGTGAGAAGGTGGCAAAAAAACAAAAGATTTCCACAGCTCTTCCTACTCTTTTATCTTATCCAGGCTACCCAGGGTGCATAGTATTCACACCATTCATCCTAGTGTCCTTGAGCTTTGCATGGCACCTTTAATCACTTCCAGCATCACATATGCTAGATCCAGCCATCTTGGAAAATGACCCACCACCTATGATTTTATGAGGCTTTGAGAAGACACCTAGATATAAGCTATAACAGGGATAGTCAATGTATATAGTATAGGAAGCAGTAATAAACAAAAAATCCAGAGACCCAAGTTGCTACCCCCAGAAGGCTCATTCACACCCTCCTGAAAGTTAAAAAGAAACACAGTTTTCCAAGACTTCCAAATATTCATCAAAAAGAGGGAGCACTCTCCAACTCTATCATAAGGTTGTATTAAATTCAACTAGCACAGTTGTGAATGAAAAATGAGAATACATCAGGAAAGTTAAATGGAGATGCAAATGTTCTAAAAGAAATCAGCATGCAGCAACATGAGAAATGCTGACACATTATCATGGAGCTGAAGTTTGCACAAGGCTTGCAGGATTCTTCAGCATCAGAACAAATCTGAGCAACTTCGTTGAAGATAACAATTTTTAATATAACCGCCACTGCTAATTCCTATCATTTTGTTCTCTCACTTTTATTGTTCTTGCTTTGTTTTGTTTCTGTCTGTGTTGTTGGCATTTTGCTATTCTGCTCTTTTCTGTTATTCTCTTTAAAATAAAAAAAGAAGAACAATAATGCAAACTTCTACACTACGAAAGCCAAGGAGAAAAAACCAGAGAGGTGCCGGAATGTAACCAATATGTTTTCATCCATATTTATTGAAAAATCTAGCAAACTAAGAATACATGGTGTCTGCCTCAACATCACTAAGACCCAGCACAAACGTGCTAATTCACAGAGGAAAGTAGGAAGCTCTACCACCAATATTGCCAATGAGACAAATGAATCTGATATAACTACTTGAATGCAGCATTATGCATAATCACTTAGTCAGCAAATTAAGCCAAAAAAATCACAGAAGTGTTCAGAAAGAGAAACATCACTATCATTGCTCTTACATGATTGTGAAAGCAGGAAGTGCAAATCACCTAATTATACTTATAGAATTAGCCATGGAACTTACAGGACTGTTGGAAGCAAAATCCAGTTGTCCTTCCATATGACTCATGAGACTTAAAAGAGAAAACACTAGAAAACTGGGTCAGGGGATGTAGCTCAGAAGTAGATCCCTGGCCAGCCATACACAAGTCGTCAAGAAACAAAAACACATCTTTAACAAGCTGTGTAATACCATGAGATGAAAAACAAAAACTTACTATAAAACATGAAAGTAAGAGATACAATGTGTCATGCATGCAGGTAAAAATGTGTTCTTGTAAAGTTGCTAATTATCCCCAACTTCATTTGGGGGTCTATGGAATATTATCTATCATCACAAATTCTCACCACACATTTGTTCGTTCTGTTTCATTTTACTGGCGCAGGCTGCAGGGCACGATGCTTCCCCCCCCACCAGAGCTGGTCCACGGACATCACACACCTTAATTCCTTTTTCATCCATTTTCCATTCTTTCCTTTCCTCTTCCCACATCTCCTGTTACCCTTCCTGTCATCCTATCTCCTATCGTCCTTTATTTTGCTACTTCATTTACATTTTGTCCTTTTTCTAGAACAGAAGTTATGCAGTACATAACCTTGTGTGTCTGATTTATCTCACTTAACATTACAATCTCAAGGTGCATCCGTCCACATGTAGGTGTCTTCCTGAAACAGTTAAAAACATCATATTTCAGTGATTCACACATATGCGTATTTATAGTAGTGCAAATTACAAGAAGTTGGCTTGCAAGTGGGCTTCATGTCTACCAATACATGAATCGATGAAGGAAATGTACTTATACAAATGCAGTGCTACTCTTCCATGAACAGGATAAACTTCAGTCATTTGTAGGGAAATGGGTGTGCTGTGCATTTACAAGCTCAAAAGCACTCAAATTAAAGTTCTAAAAGACTTTCAAGGAAACTGGCAAGCTTTTCCCAAAATGTATACAGAAGTGCAAAGTATCATTAACCAAGATATTTAAAGGAAAGCAATGTGGGCAGACTTGTTCTCCTAGGACCTTATTATGAAAAAATGGTGACTTTAGCAAGACATGCAAAATATACCAAAAGAACAGAACAGAGCCAGAAACAGACCTATGCATGAAGGAGCATGTGATACAAGTCAAAAATAGCCATGAGCAGCAATGGGGAAACAGTATTTTCAGTGTCCTGTAGGCTGGGTAAACAGGCAATGAATTAATTTACAGTTTGATAGAGTCACAGTGAATGCAATCTCTTGCCCCATCCAATGTCTGACACCTGGCATGTACTATGGGATTATAACATCTGCACAGGCAAAACTATACAAAGAAGGAAACAACAAACAGGGCTTTGATGCACAACACATGTATTTTCTCCTGATAGCCTGTGGCCTCTTTGTTGCATGTAATATTTATAGGAATCCTCCACTGGAGCCTGGCAGGTTCAAATTAGGACCAGAATATAAGACTGTCAAATTGCCTGCTCTAATGTGTAACTATTGACACAACACAGCTAGTCCCTTGAGATAGATGGAGGACATGCAGATGTGAGGAAAACCTGCCTGGGAGGCTTGCCGTGCCTACCCCACACACCCTCCTCATATCCTCAGACCCTAGGCATACAGCCCTTTCTTGAACTTGCCCATTGCTTTCTTGGATTACTTCAATAAACTCTTCAATATCCCACAATACTTGGCTTTGTTAAAGTCTTTTACTGCCCTGGGCACCAGCATTCCTAATGCTTCCTTGCATGGCAAATAACTGTAGTTGGAAAACTGCATATCATGCAGAAACATGTGAGGCTGCGCTAGGGGGAATATGGCCCAATATCACCTGCAGGACTCAGTGCGTAGAGACATGAATATGAGCAGCAAGGTGGGTAAACATTGAGGAGGCTACCTGGGGTGAGGTCTCCAGGACCTCAGGTGCGAATAATGAAGACCTGTATCTCCACTGTCCAGAAATCACATTCCCTAGTATGTATGAAAATAAACAAAATCATGTGCCATTTATATGATGTATGTGCCATAGGGCTTAGTGTACATACAGTATATACATGGAATGTTCATGAGAGTCTTTTTCATAGCAACGCTGAAATGACCCCACAGACAAAACCATTAAATTAGGTCAATGACTGTGACATCATTGTGAGATGGAATACTCAGGATCATTCACAAAATGGAATGAAACACTGAACATGGATCAACCTTGAAAAAGTGATGCTAAGTGAAAGAATTCAGCCATGAAAAGCCACATGTAGATTCCATCGATAAGAACTCTCCAGAATAGGCAAATCGTTGAAGACAGCAGATACATGATTTCCAGGCACTAGAAGGAGGAGAAATTGGGGTGTGACTACTGACATGAATAGGGTCAGAATGGTCAAATGAGCAATGACAATGTTTGTACAGCATCATAAACATAATAAACTTCACTGGTAGTAACTCCTGTAGGACGTATGCTATCTCAATTTTTATTAGAATGAGGCTATACAAGACTTAAATGACAGTACTAACATATCCATGTAACTTCTAAACATATAAAGTTACAGCCAAACCATGCAGATACACACTATCGTATACAATGTCCACATCTCTGCAACAGGTGTAGGTGACATCAAGAGGAAGGTGTGTCCAGAGCTTTGCTCTCTACCTGAGGGTGTTCTGAACTCATCATGTGGACCCCAGTCTCTCGCTTAGTGTTAGCTTTTCCAGATGCACTGTACAGCATGCAGTCTGGGTCTTGAGATTTTGAGGCTGCAGCTTGGAGCTCAGACTGGGGCATCAGGTGCCAAAACCCGAGTCTCTGAACCGGGGTTTCCAAGCCTCCAGGTTGACCCACAGATCCCTCAGTCTGGAGTCTGTGGCCTCAATGGAGAACGTGCAGTGTAGAATCTAGATCATGCAACCTGATGACAGGGGAAATTTGCAGAAGCCTCAAAGTCAAGAGTTCAAAACAAGACAGTGATCAGCCAGGAGACAGCATCTGTCCAGGGAGCTGGTGCTGCCACCAGGAAGAGGAGTCTTGGTCTGGAGTGAAGGCAGCTCAGGACAGCCTAGGACACCTGCATGGAGCTGGCCTGGGCCATCACGTGGCCAGGGCAGCCATGCTTTCTGGACACAATAAGAGCACCTATCATCTGGAGAAACTCATTCACAATCCTGATACTGGTGTTCACACTGCCAGAAGCCAAACATGAGTGGATGCAGGAGCAGGCAAATCCTCAGAGCTGCATGTGAGCAGAATAGTTGGCAGATTTAGGGCTTTAAAATGGTCAACAGAGGAGCTGCTCTATTCAGAATGGAGCACAGCTGAGGAGCGGAGCTGCTAAAGACAGAAAAGTGACACAAAGGATTCATCACCCATACGTGCTTGGGTGGTTCTGTGTGCATTGTGATTTTCAAAACCAGAGCAAGAGAAGAAAACAAAGAGAGAGAGTTGGCGGAGTGTGAGCTCATGTGACCAGAATCCACATGGTGCATCAGGAGTGAACAGGAAGGCTAAATGACAGAGAAATTTAAAATAAATCCTCAATCGAGAAAATTAAATATATCCTTGTAAAATGTGGTTTTAAACAATCAAAAAGATAAAAGACAAATGGACAAAGCTGAAGAGAATATCAAAGAAATGCAATATGTGCCAGAAGAAATTACTCACAGAGAGGGAGAGAGAGAGAGAGTGAGAGAGAGGGAGAGGGAGAGAGAGAGAAGAGTAGATACCACAGGGGGTTTGTGGAGATACTCAGGAAGCAGAAAGAGAGCCATGGAGACCCCAGGGACAGGGCACCAACAAACCCCTCAGCCCTTAATCAGTTACTCATCAAAAGCATGGTCCCTATTTCCTTCAGGGACAGTCAAGATCTTCACAGTGGCTTCAAATAAAATGGATGACGCCTCACTTGGGCCTGTGAAAGCACAATGAGTCCCTAAAAGGAAGATAAAGCTCCACATTTCTTTTCTGAAACTCTGAGTCTCGCCCTTCTCACATGTACAAAGAGGCACAGCACTCAGTCAGAGCACAGCTGTCAAAAAGCTGACAGAATGAGGTTTCTTACGCCTAAATCTACCAGGCTTAGATAATAGACCTTGAAGCCTTAGGACGCCAAGATAAGACAGTCACCAGTATGTCAACTATGCTGTGAAAATCTCCAGGCCCCTCATGTTCAGGTCATGTTGGTTGACAGCCTCCTCTGACTGGGACACCCCAACAGAAGACAGTCACCCCATGCAACCCAAAATGTCCCTCAGATCAGGAGACTTCAGTGTGACTGAAGTAGCCATGATTGAGGTAGGGATTAGCAGGACTCCAGCCTGTAGCACCCCCATATGCCAGGATCATCCAGTTCTTCAGATCTACAGCCACTGCTCTCTCTCCTGTGGAAGCCTCTGCCCTGGTGCCTCCTACTCTGCTTTGTCAGAGGATCTATTTGCTGTTTGTCAGTGCCTCTAGCTAATGCCCTGACCATCTCTCTTGCCCATACATTCATTCTATTCTTTTGGCTCTATTTAAATCGTCACCAAAGCAAGGATGCACACCAGTGGGTACCAGGGAGTGGACTGAACAGCCCTGCAAAGGGTAGAGTGCAGAGAGGAAAACAGTGTTGAAATCTAGGGCAAAACTGTGGGGAAATGTGACCATAGGGAGCCTAATGTATGCAGAGTATGATAATAAAGGTCTTTCACCCCAGGCATGCTAGACCATTGGATACCCAAAGCAAAGAGAAGATATTAAAAGAAAAAGAAAGGAAAAAAAATTCCTTATCTCCTCACAGGTTGCAGATAAGGCTGGGCCCTGTAATTTCATGCTGTCCCATTATCTCTAAAGCAAGTTCCCACACAGAGCAGTGACTACAGGAGCATACTTGAATGATCAGGAGACTCTCAGGTAGCACAGCAGGATGGACCATGGGGAGGACCCTGGCCCCTTCCCAGCCTCTTGGGGGATAAGGCTGCAGATGGAGTCAGGACCCAGTCAGGCCCAGGTGACAGGGCCTCAGAAAACATTAGACATCCCAGAAGGGGGAGGACAAAGGACAGCCCAGCTCTGCAGGGACAGCAGCTCCAGCCTTTGCAGTGACCCTCCTGGCCTGTCCCAGTACTTCCTCACTGGGATTTCAGCTGTGCCTTTTCACCTGCATTTTATTAAATAATACACCAGAAAGTACAAGCATCTTCCCAAGTCCTGTAAGCCAGGCTAACAGATGCCTGGGCCAGGGATGGAGAAACAGATGTATGGCTGGCAGATCAGAAGGGCAGGTGACAATGGGGACTTGTGATCAGTCTCTGGGGCAGGGCCAGTCTTAAGGGCCTGAGCCCTCAGCCTGCAGTTCAAGTCACATCTTCCACAGCTCGGTCCCCTTCAGAGCTCTGTACTGAGCTGGAGTGCAGCTGACTGGAACTGAGCAGGGCCTTGGCAGGTATATGAGGCTTCAGGGTCACTGGGAGCCCCACAAACTTGCACATGGCTTCAGAGGAAAAAGAAAATGATCCAGGGAAACATCAGGCAAAAGGAATAGCTTACAGCCTAAGGCAGGTACAAAGCTGCCTGGGGTGCTCCAGAATTTGACATTTGGGGTGGCTGAAAATGGGGTGGAGTGTGCAGAGCAGGCCTGATAGATGCCTAGGATAGGAAAGTACACTGCTTGTGGTGCTGCACTCCTGTATGCCCAGCTTTCTGGAAACTGAGGTAGGCGTATCTCAAGTTTCAGCACAGCATGGGCAACTTGACACATAGTAACACTGGGAATGTAAATAGAATTTAAGAAAGATGCTTTGGGATGGAGCATGGCGAGAAGACCCTGGACTCAATCACCAAGACCACACACAGAGATATACACTGTCTTGATTTCATGTACATTTGCTTAAGTTAATGTAGATATAATTTACAGGAGACAGCTTGAAAGGCAAAGAATCCAACAGAACTTCCATGAGCCAAGAAGCCTAACTGGAGCAAAGAGCAGTGGATTGGAGGCATAAGAACTGTGAGACAGAGAGGAGAGAGCCTGGCCTGATGCGGTCACTGCCTGCAGGGTCCAACACCCCACTCCCCTTCCTCAGGGCCCAGAGCCCTGCTCCCTGTGCCGTGATCTGATTAGAAGCAGGACAGGCAGGGGAGCTGTGCCCAGGACTCTAATCTCTCTGCTTTCAGGTTCTAATGTTACAGTAGCCCCAGGCAAGGCCAACCCCCATCCTGATCCTTATAAGATCTATGAAGGCTCTGAGAGTTAGCAGCCCACAGATCACAGGCCCACACAGGACAGCCGAGGCCTGAGTCCCAGGAGCTGAAGCCAGGTGAACAGCCCTGCGATCTCCCAGCACAAGGCTTGCACTGTGCCTCCCGCCCTTTGAGTTCCAGCCTCTTTCTTGCCTCTGCCCTGCTCAGTGTGTTTCCTTCTCTGCCTTAGACCATCGCTTTGAACTTAGTGCACAGCGAGGGCTTTGAGATTGTCCTCCTCCAGAGCGCTGAGATTACAGGCAGTGCCATCGTACCCAGTTGCAGTGAGGTTTTAAGAACCCAGACTCTAGTGCCCTCTTCACTTGTCACTCAGCCGGTCTGTGTCTGTACCCTCCGTGGAATGGGGATAATGTCAGGACCTGGTACCCGAGACAGCTGTGAAAGTGAGTCACTGCGTGTCTGGTGTTGGTGCGATGCCTGGGACAGGGATGCACCCTGAAACGGCGGTGAGAGCACCTTTATATCCATCTCGGTCTCCTTCAGCTTCATGACCCTGAGACTTCTGTGTCTGTGCACCAGCTTCCATGTGCCAGGGTTCAGCCTCAGTCTTCGTGTCTCTGTCTCTGTCCCCAACTGCCCCTCGATCCTCGGTCTCCCTGCCTGCTCTGTCCTCAAGGCAGAGCTCACACTGCCTTCTCCCTGGACCTGGATGATGAATGGGCCTTTTGGTTGACCCTGGGAGAGAGGGGAGAGCAGCTGGCACGGGGTGCAAAACACTGTGCAATACATGGGGCAGAGCCCAGCCTGAAGGCTCATCAGGGACCAGTCAGCAGTGCAGAGAAAGATGGCTCACTGGCCGCTAGGGGCTGGCCGTGTACTGGGATGAACCACAGCAGAGCATGGATAAATATCAGCAATGCAGAGGCTGAGACACTCTGCCTTATGTGATGGTTTCTTGGCCAGGGTCTCAGAGTCCAGGCTGGACAGGATCCTTTCTAGGTGCCCTTTGAATTGTGGGAGAGGCTGCAGGGTCACCGGGTCTCCTTCCCTGCAGGTGCTGACATGGGGACCACAGCAGAAGCCCTCTGCCTCTGTTTCATGGGATGCATCCTCCACATAGCCACAGGTATCTGAGTTTGAGGTGTGTGCTAGCCTGTGGGCACCCAAAATGGATAATCCTGCCCCACCCCTAGGCCACCTGTGGTTCTGCATTGCACCAGGGTAGAAAAACAGCTTGTGGAGAGACAGCAACTGGATTTAGAATCCCATTCTGCTGCTTCTTGCCTGGGCAAAGTCCCAAATGTCTCTCTGTATCAGTTTCCCTATCTCCAGTGGTATTCTGAAAGCAGGTTACATACTAACGTGTACACGCATGCTTCCCCGGACTCTGGTACATAGGTGAGTGTCCAGATGTGTGCTGTCACTCACACAAAGACAGCACTGCGCATGGGCCTCCTCTACAGTGGGCAGAGATGTGTGACAGATACTCCCTTCCCTGTGGAGCTCACCATTCCTTAGTCCCTAAAGAAGGTGGCCCTACAGAGGGCTGGGGTCCAGGAGGGGTAAGCAGTGTTCCCCAAGAGACTGTTCTCTGTGCCTGGCTCTCCACTCTGTGTGTCCAGCAGACAGAATCCCAGGCATGGTTACCTGTCCTCTGCTTGGCACAGAGGCCCCTCCTGGGTAATGGCTTGTGTGTGGTGACACTGGGTCATTGCCAATCAGGTGGTGGAGCACAACATGAAGCCTCAGGCTCAGAGGAGGCGTCTCGCCTTGGAACTGTCTTACTTGTGCCCCAGAGGCGGAGCCCCAGACCTTGCCCCTTCTTGGCCCTCCTGATAAAACCTGTGCCCTCCTAACCCTGACCCACCCATCCCCTACTGGATCTACTACCAGATCCATTACCAGATCCCATCCACCCACCCACTGCATCCACTGTGTGCTCATTCTGCCCACAGAAGCTGAGATTCCCACCAAAGCAACCGGCAGCCACATCCCAAATGACCTCCCAGCGGTCATGAAACGCATCTCTGGTGGCTTTACTTGCACTCCACACTCCCAGCCCTGGATAGCTGCACTGTTTGACAAGTATGATGCATACTGTTCTGGAGTTCTGGTGCACCCGCAGTGGGTGCTGTCAGCGGCGCACTGCTGGAAAACGTGAGCAAGTGCAGTAGCGGTTACTGTGGGGGAGAAGGGGCAGGAGGCTGGCCTGGGAGGTTTTGGGCATGGCTTCTCTTGTGTGAGGCACTGTTGGCAAAGCTTCAGTTCTGACATTGCACTGCAGTGAGGGACCAGGCACAGGCTGGGTTTGAGCAGACAGGGCCGAGTCTTGGCCCAGGATGGTGTTCCATCCCTGCAGAGGGGCTGGGCCAGGGAATGAGCCCCAGCCTGAGAGCCTAGACATGACCAGGGCTGAGACTTTGAGATCTAAGCCTGAAGCAAGGCTGGAGTTACAGTAAAAGGGGAGGCTTGGTTGGAAGACCCAATTCCCGCAGCTGGAGGAGCATTCACATCTCTTTGCTGGGTCTGAAGGATCTGCATGTTGAAGGGAAACCGCACAGGACACTGGGGTTGACTTGAGTATGAAAGTTGAGAGCAGGAGATGCCTTGAGGGAGGTGGACTTGGATCTCAGTTCTACCTCTAGGAGCTAAGTGGTGTGGACAAGGGACCTCTTCTCAGCTGCTATGAGGGACCTGGGGTAAAGTGAGGGAGGCAGGTAAAGACAGAGTCAGGTGGACGGGGACCGAGGTGTGCACAGGCCTGCAGGGCAAGGTATAGGGAGAGATGAGGCAAAGGTCACCCACCAGGAGAAATATCGTAATGTCTTATTTTAAACAAATTAATACTATGCAAACGTCCATGATAAACACAATATCCACAGTTGAAATGAACAGGATCGTATGGGTGTGGGGTAGGGCAAGGTACACCTCAAACACTGTCTTCTCTTCAATTTCTGACACAGTACATCATGGACCTTTTGCACTAATTTTGGATTTTAAAATATTGTACTGAGCCATTATTGATTTTGCTGTTTCTACTGTAGAGGCTTCCTCTGATAACACCTTAGTCAATGCTGCTCTTGCACCAACAAAAGAGTCAGGTTCCAGGGTTAAATTGCAGGTGGAGATTGGGATGGGATTTGGATGTTGTGGAAGTGGAGTTGAGGCTGGAATCAGGGATGGGTCTGGGCGGGATGGAGGGTGGGACTGAGGTTGAGGATGAGTGGGGGATGGGGCTAAAATTGGATTTGGCCTGCATTGAAGTTTGGGCTTCTACAGATAATGTAGTTATTATCGTATTGAGTATACCATCACCCTTAGATCCTACACCATTGGATTGGGCCTGCTCGGTCTTTTCAATTGGTATGAAGGAGGCAGTCAGATTATCAAGGCAGATTTCTCCGTGAAGCACCCACAATTCATCAGTGCTATGAAGGGTTATGACCTTATGCTCATCAAGTTGAACACACCAGTTTTGGAATCAGACACCATCCAGACCATCCCCATCACATCCCATTGTCCAAGAGCTGGTACTAGGTGCTGGATATCTGGCTGGGGTCAGCTATTGAATGGTGAGTTATGCTGTTCCTGTTTCTGGACTCATGTACCTGTGTCTCTCTCTACCCAGGAGTGTTTCTGACCCTGTGTCCTTTCTTTCAGGCCAGTATCCTTACAATCTCCAGTGTGCAGTTATTCCAGTAGTTTCCCCGCAGCACTGCAGATTTGTGCTTGACGGTAACTACCATGACGGTATGTTCTGTGCTGGTGGTTACGGATACCAGGACACTTGCAAGGTAGGAGTCTAGAAAAGGGAGGCAGGGTTTAGGATGCAGATGGGGTATAAAACCCACTGGGGGAACAAGGTCATGCAGGAATGAGGGTGATTCAGAAAGCCATGGGGAGACAGGTACAAAGAGAAACAGAGAAGAAACTGGAAGGGTGAGAAGGAACCAAGGGACATAGAGTAAAGCAACCACTGACATAGACAAGGACAGCCAGATAGAAGTAAGGGGCTGGCAGACAGACACAGAGACATGATTTTGAGGGGTGGATGGAGAGACGCATGGGAGGGACACCAGGAGCTTAGAGGCAGAAGGAACAGAGCTGTAAAACAGACTGGTTGTACTGAGGATCCCCAGCCCCACTGCCAAGCACAACTCCATCTTCAACTCCAATGGCCCCCCAGCCCCAAGTCTATGGTTGGTCTCACCCTCCAACTCAAATTCCACAAAGCTTAGAAAAGGAGATGCGGGTGGTGTGGAGCTCCTCAGGGGAACACTACAAGGGGTGGGAGGGAAGCTTGTTGTTTGAGAGGCAGGACTGTAACCGTCTGCCTACAAGCTATGGTTTCAGTGCTTGGTGTTTTATTGGCGGATCCCTCCATTCTGGCCCTTGGGTCTTTGTGTCTTCACTGTCTTGGGGGCCATCAAGGTCTCAGTTTATCACCCTATCACCTCTGCACCCCATTTATCTCTGGGACCTGCTGGTTCTGTCTCCCCTGCTTCTGTCTCCAGCTCTCGCTGCTGCCCTCCAACTCCATACTCTGTGTTTCTGTCCTGATCTCGGTCTGATTTTGCCTCTTTGCACTTCTGGCTTCCTGTGTGTGTCTCCCTCCATCCTCCTCTTCACCTGCCCTAACTTGCTTGTTTCTTCCCCCAACAGTCAGACTCTGGAGGCCCTGTAGTCTGCAATGGGGTCCTGCAGGGCCTTGTGTCCTGGGGATACCCTCCTTGTGGCCAGCCTGGAGTTCCAGGTGTCTACACCAACCTCTGCAAATTTAAAGGCTGGATAAATGAAATTATCCAGACCAGATGACCACAGATTATGTTTGGATCAAATAACCAGCACTGCCTTCCGATTCTGTCCTTAGGCTCCATCTGTGATAAACAGCTATTGGATTTCAATGAATCTGCTTTACAAATATATTGAAATGAACTGTGCATCCTTTCTTCTTTAATTTTGTAACACTCAAAGTGAGGTTTTAAAGTGTCAAGTGGTTGTGGTGCTTTTGAGATGTTGTGACCTCCTTGTGTTCCTGGGACATCTGCTGCATGGTAGGGATACCAGTGTACTTGTATCACCACAATGAGTAGCCCGGACACACGTACTGTGGCTAAAGTTGTGGAATTCAGAATGGCTGCAGTGATGCTTCTGGGACCAGGGTAGAGAGAACTTGGGCTTCTCAGTCCCAGACTCACCTGAATAACTGAGAATCTAGGGTGGAGCTGCTTGCAGGTAGTCACAGTGGTTGAGGAAGCTGAAGGGCACATGGGGTGGACATGAGCTGCCGCATCAGCTGTGTCAGGTCAGAGGAATGGAGGGTGAGGAAGAGGAGAGACAGGACACGTTGTGCTAGAGGGAGCAGAACTGTTGCAAAAACAGAACCAAAAATTTAAGGAATCATAACCATCCTCACAAACATATATTAATTAAGTACAAAGAGCAACACACGCAGTATCCAAAAATGAACCATTCTGGGTAATGAGTATAAAAATATTTCCTAAAGTGTTATTTTTAGAAAAGAATACAATCCTTTAAAAAACAAAAGAATACAGCTAAAACACCAAGTACTGGGTTGTGATAAATAGAGATAGTAGACTACAGGGATGACATAGGGAAGCAAATGAGGGTTGGGGGAGAATATCAGAAAGAAGTTAAAAAATTACACACACACACACACACACACACACACACACACACTGTTGCCAATTGCACAAAACTAATGTAATTATTAGTATTACAAAAATAAACCAATAAAAATTAGGGATTGGGAAATGCGTTTGACAAGGAAACGCATGAAGATTTAAAAATATGCAAAATAAAAAGGGTAAGATCTCCGGGCACAAATGCATGGACACTGGAATGGCACAGTTACAGCTGCCCCGGCTTCCATGCACATGTATGTGCACACTCTCACTTCAACTTCTGTGATGCCAGGCAGCAGATTCCAGCTTGGCAGTGGGAGATAGAGCTGGGCATAATGGTGGCCTTGGGCTGAGTACGGAAGATAATACATGTGGAAATTCTCACACAAACAATGCCCATACTTTCCTTCCTCCTCCCTCTGCTCCCCAGGACAACACAGAGCAGGATGAGCAGTGTGACAGGATGCTCCTCCTTGGCCTGTGGAGACAGAGACTGTGAGACAAAAAGTTGGGCAGCAGGCTGGAATTGGAAGCAGAGGGAATAGTCCAGCCACATTTCAAAAGTGCGGGCCAAGGATGGAGTCGGGAACCCAGCTACTGAGGGAAGAAGAGGGAGAGAGATATGCACACAGGCATCAGCAGACACGTAGACACCCTGCACAGGGTATGACCGAGATCAGCAAAAAGGAACAGAGGGGGAAGCAATCGAGGCAGGGAGAGTGAGGAATGAGGCCAAGTTAAGGCAGACAGGCTGAGGCCTCAGGCTGAGGTGGGGCACACAGGGCACAGGAGTACAGACCTCACCTCTGCTGAGAGTGGGCATCCTCAGAAACATGCCCAGCCTGGCTCTCCCACACTGGGGCCAGGACATGAGGCCATTGCTACAGTGCAGCGGGCTCCCATCCAGACTCCCTGGGGCAGCCATGCTGGTGCTTCTACAGGTGTCCAGCACGGGAGCAGTCAGAGGATGGAGAAGCCCCTTCCTCTCCCCTTTGTCCCCTGATACCCAGAGAGGGGTGTGCCCAACAGCTGTCCTGCGATGCCCCCTTGTTTCCCTTTGCTCCCCTTGATCCCCTCTCGATGGACTGAGACGCTCTGCCCCAGTGTCCTGCTGTCAAATCTAAGGTTACTTCCTAGCTGCTCTCTGGGCCAACCTGACATGTGGTGCCATTTGGTTGTCACCCACAGTGCCACTCTCACACTCCCACCACCCCACATGCTGCTGCCACCTCTGGAGAAGTGGCCAGGGAACCACTCCTAGTGTGGAAGGGATCAGGAAGGGCTCACGCCCATTATCCCCGCTGCTCAGTAAGTTGAGGACACACCTGGCCCTCCTGGAGGTTTGATACTATTAGCCTGGACATCCTTGTGGAGACATGGCAGCTGTCAATCCAGCTCCAGAATCTGCCCATGATGTGACCTGGAACTGCCACTGTGACAGCTGCAATGACTATGCATGTCCTGCACCATCCAGCAGCTGTCTACTCTGACCATATCAGTCTTGATATTGAACTTAGCAGTGAAACTGAATTGGGACGAGTCAGTGTTCTCAGATCAGGGACTTGAATGTGGACCAGTTTGGACCAATCAACATACCCAAATTTAGATCAATCATGGGCCTCAATTTGGACAAATTGGTAGGTTTAAATTCAGAGCAATCAGCTGAATCTCAACTGGACCAATCATAGCCCTCAATTTAAACCAATCAGCAGACCCAAATTTGGGCTAATCACAAGCCTGCTGCACCTATTTAAGTAGCACTGGCCTCTCACTTCTCAGGTTCATTTGGAGAGCTGAACCCGTGACTTCTTCTAATAAAGCTTACCCTGGCTATCCTGTAGTTGTAGTCAGGATTTTTACCCCAAGAACAGTAGACACAGGGCTTGCTTTAAAAAGGCTACAAATGCTTGTGTCTGTTAGCCCAGAAAAGCTGCAAGAACAGTAGCCAAGGAAGATCAATGACCAAGATAGGTGACAGAGATCGGGTGACAGATATTGGTAACCAGGAGAGCTAGGCAGTACTGATCATCAGCGGCCAGCGTTGGCCATAACCAGAGGGGCTGCGGGCTGTGATGAGCAGCATAGCAGCCAACAGCCTCGGGTACAGAGCTGCAGCTCTAAGCACTGACAGGGGCATGGCCAGCAGAGCTGCTCCTTGCCAAACCAGGGTTTCTACGTAAATGGAGCCAAAGCACTCTCCTGGTGAAGACATGATGCAAAGATGAGAATCCCAACAGGCCCCAGACCCCTCCTTGATAGGTGCATCTGCCCTTCTTAGGGCGCTGGAATTCCAGTTTCCCTTCAGCCCTCAGAGTCTGGTCTCCCCTCACACTCTCCTGTCACCCCTTGTACTCTTTTTGCTGCTTCCTGTGCTCCCTGTGGCTCACGCTGCCCTGCACTGTCTGTCCAGTTGTGCTGTCACTGTCTCTGGCGGGTATCACTGTGTGGAAGCCTGGGGCAGCTTTTCATTCTCCCTCTGGTCTTCATGGGCAGACACTGAGTGAACCCTCCTCCTTGAGAACTCAGGTCTGCAGCCCAGGACAGCTCCCTCTATTGTGTCCATATGCATTTGTTCATTCACTGACCCAGAACCTCACCAACAGCTCATTTATTCCCTTCTCTCGCCATGCTCTTCTTTTTTGCTCTCCGTAAAGACAGCCTGTTATGGTTGATACATTCTATCAACCTGGGGAGTCTAGAGGTTTGGCTAAGTGACTCAGCAGTTTTTCATCTTAGGGTAAAAAGCACATGCCCTTCCCCTTCTGGGATGTTGTTTATTATGTCAATTTGAGAAGTTTAGCAGGTTAACTATGCGACTCAGAAGGGAGCTAGGGTACTTACTTACTTTGTATTCATTCTAAACCTGTGTAAGAGGAGGGAGGACCACACCCCAACGCCAGCAGGAAGAGTGCATATAAAAGGAACTGAGGAAGGACTGGATGCTGGTGCTTTGGAGGAGCTCCAGTCTTTGCCTTCGGCTTGGTCCTCTCCAGGTTTCTGGTGCAGACTGTTCGGCTTCCACCTGGTACTCTTCAGCCTTCTGGTGTTGGCTCTCTGCCCTTCGTTGTAGATGCTTCAGCATTTCATCACAGACTCATCAGCCCTTTGATACGGACTTGCACAGGCACTACAGTGTGCTCCAGGCCCCAGGCACGGGCTGTTCAATCAAGATACACGCAGTCTTGTGTATCTTGTGTTATATCTGTTTCTCTAGTAAACCCTGACCAATACACAGCCTTTCCAGCATGTTTGATGGACATCTTTCCCCACCTGTGTGCTTCCTCCATGTGTATTTGAGGGCACAAACTTTTCCTCCATATGTGTCTCCCTTGGAACACTGGGGCACTGGGGACCACGTTTCCTCCTGAAATGGCCTTTTATGTTCTTTTACTTTTACTAAGCCAGGGGAGTGCAGTAGGTAGAGACCAGAGTTTCCAGGTGTAGGTGAAATGGGGGACACTATAAGCAAGAACACATTGCCATGGACTCACTGAGCGATACTGCTGCAGAGCTGGCCTCATTCAGGAACCTTCTTTTTTTTGCGGTACTGGGGATCGAACTCAGGACCCTGCGCAGGAACCTTCTTAAGTAAGTGCACACCTGTCGGGGCCCTGCTCGCCTCCTGTGGGACTTGTCAGCAGTGCTGGCGCTCAGGCTGCACACCCCAAAGGGGCTTTCCAAGTGCAGCTGTTGTTGACTCCTTGCCCTGGTAGGATTTGCTTGGTTGTGCCTGATCAGTACGCATCTGGGACATGGGATGTGTCCTGTTGGTGTGGCTTTGGGTTCACATCTCTCATATGATTTTGCCCAGCAATGCTGTTATAGTTTGTGTCTAGATGCCCCTGCAAAGCCTCAGGAGGTCATGGGGTGGCACTTCTAGAGCTTGTGATTGATTTAGGCTCCAGTTCTGGGATTCATATGAGAAGGAGTTCATGCAGAAAAGCACTCAGAAGAAAACCGAAGAGGTCTCAATCAACAAAGCTTTATTTGAGGAAGTTGACACACAGTCTCTAACTCCGAGCAAGAGAAGTGGTCCGCCCTTATCTGGGTCTCACCTTCAGTTTAAGTACACTTTAGTTCTCCATACTAACCATTACTTCATTTTTAGGAATCTTAAAAGGATGTCACATAATTATCCTTCTCCCAGGAGTCAGACAACCAAATTCCAGATGACCATGTATTATAAACTGATCTGAATAGAAAACACTATAGAACATACAAATGGAACCATTAGCAAACACTTTAGAGCATAAAAATGGAACCATTATTTTTTAACAATCATGGATATAGTAATATTTAAATCAGCCTAGAATGTTAACAGACAATAGTTACATATTTTTACACAGAAAATTAGAAATCAAAACCATACATACCATTGCTATATGACAATCATGAATATTCTATTAATTGAATCCCTGTTCCTGTAGAATGCTAACAGACAACAGATATATAGTTTTACAAAGAAAATTTGAAAGCCAAAGAGCCACACATAGTATTGTAACCTAACAGGCATGATGACATTTATGAACATTTAAGCACATTTTTAAACACATTTAAATCACATGTAAATATTGGGATAGATGAGCCCTTTTAGTCAGTCAACCCTACCTAATAAATAAGAAGCATTCATCTAATTTGTTGTCTTTAATAGGATGTCATAGAAGAAATTTATAACATTGTCTGGTCTGTTTACTATCTAAGTATCTGTAAGTGTGGTGATATATACATAGCATATATATCACATAAGTTCTTGTCAAAAAATTACCATTTCAAAATCCTTATGTTGGCTTGATATGAAACTCTTATACAAATATCTAAAGCACAAGAAAAGGCAGATGTGTAACAATTCCAGTTTTACATTTTAGAACACTGTACATTTGCAAGGTATGAATACATTTTATACATCATGAAATTACCAACAAAAAGTTGTCATTATTTTGTTTCTTAAATTATTTTTGTACCAAATAATGTTTTCAAATCAGAAAACCTTATTATAATATTTACTGAAAAAGTTTCTTCTGACCACGTGATCCAATTATTGGAGTGTCTCCCAAAAGACTATGGAGATCACTGGGGCTCCTTATGAATGAACAAAGGTTGGCCACTCCTTTATTCAACAATTGGAGTCCTACCTGAATAATTTCTCCTTATCCTAAGTACTGTGGTTAAACTATCTTAATTTTGATATCATTTAAACCAGCTGGTAACTCAGGCAAAAGCATGTTTTAAATCTATAACCCAATTATAGTAGGAAGAAATAATAAAAGAAAAATTGTTGAGCTCAAAATAAAGGGGAACAGCTGTTCACAGAATGACAAACAAACATCTTTACAAAATCAGAATGCACTCAAAAATATTTTTGACCAAGTTGAATTACAGTAATTATAATTTTAGAAATTTATAATTTAAATAGACTAGTCAGATTTTGTTGTCAATTAGTAGAGATCTCTTATTAGAAAATTTGGATAAAATACATCCTTAAACTATAATTTATATATATATATATATATATATATATACTTTGTATATTATTGTGTCCTAAGGATATTAATATTTTTCAGCTCAATTATCTCTCTCTACTCTGTTACATATTTAAATCTTTAATTCCCATTTTTATTACTATTTCCTGGGCCTTCGGGTCACTTTGTTTGGTTGGCCTTAGGTCAGGTTTAGCATCAACTTATCTGTAGGCTGTAGAGCAGTCTATGAGTTGACACTGTCACAGGACTGTACATCAACTTCCTAAAAGGTAGAACCAACTTCTTCTACAGGTCTGAATATATGATACAGCCAGACAGCATGCTCTGGTACCCAAATAGGTCACTCAGCATTCTCTGGAAAAATATAAGCATACCCTCTAACCTGGGCAAGTTGTGGACTGGGTCCCTTCCACTGTCCAGGATGAAGATCTCGCCAAAGGGCCCTTCCTAACCTTTTTCCTTTTATCTGACAGAATTGTCTTTCTGTTGCTGTACTTCCATCTTCAGTAAAATTTTAAAAATTTAATTAGTATATATCAACAAATGAAGAGGGAGGTTTTGACTCCCCCTTGTATTGTTGTAATTTGAATTGTGATGATAGTGAGAAACCTGTATGCAATATTTTGGAAGAGGAAGCCATCATATAGCCTCCCTTAACCCAACACGACCCATCTGTGAAAATAGAAGCAATTTGAAATAACTTGTCTGAAGAATAACGACAATTAATAACACCAGAGAAATTAGCCCAAAAATTGGATGGAGGAAATTGATATTACCAAACAGTCTGAAAATCATTTAGGTTGATCTAAACAGTTTGAGTACTGCCACTGTGTACCATCCCTGGTGTGGGAGAGCCAGGCCACACATGTTCCCAAGGATGCCCACGTCCATCAGAAGCGAGGTCTGTACTGCTATGCCCTGTGTGTCTCACCCTGGCCCCAGCCCTCAGCCTCCCTCCATTAGCTCTGCCTCACTCCTCACTCTCCCTGCCTTGGTTGCTTCCCCTCTCTGTTCCTCTTTTGTGTTCTCCACCATACCCTGTGGGAGATGTCTACGTGTCTGCTGGTGCTTCTGTCTGTCTCTCTCTCCCTCTGCATCCCTCAGTAACTGGGTCCCCCAAATCTGTCCTTGGCCTACACTTTTCAAAAGTAACTGTAATGTTCCACCCTCCTCCTACTCCAACCTGCTGCCCAGCTTTTTATTTCAGTCTCTGTCCCCACAGCCCAGGAAGGAGCATCCTGTCACACAGCTCATCCTGCTATGTGGTGCCCTGGGGAGCAAAGGGAGGAGAAAGCAAAGTATGGGCATCGTTTGCGTGAGAATCTCCACATGTATTATCTTCCCTTACTCAGCCCAAGGCTGCCATGATGCCCGGCTCTGTCTCCCACAGCCAAGCGTGTGGATTCTGCTGTTTGGCATCGCAGGAGTTGAGGTGCAAGTGTGCACATACGTGCGCACGGATGCCTAGGCAACTGTGAATGTGTCATCTCAGCATGTATTCATTTGTGTCAGGAGATCTTCCACTTTTTATTCTGCATAGTTTTAAATCTTTGACTTCTATTTCTTTTTCAACCACATTTCAAGGACACTGATTTTTATTGGTATATATTTGCCAAAGAAATACATTAGTTTTGTGGAACTGGCACGTGTGTGTGTGTGTGTGTGTGTGTGTGTGTGTGTGTATAATTTTTCATGTTCTTTCCCTTTGTATCCCCTGATCTTCATTTCTTCCCACCTACTCCCTATTGTCTACGATCTCTCTTTTATCATCACTACAGTAGTTAGTGTTTTATCTATATCCCTTCTGGTTTAAGTCATTGTATTCTTTTTTAAAAATAAAAATTTAGTAAGTATTTTTTTATATTCACTACCCGAAACGGTTCTTTTCATGTATGGCGTGTTCTGCTCTCTTTCTACTTGCCTAACACATCTTTATGAGGTCAGTTATTATTCTTTAAAGTTTTTGGTTCTACTTTTCCATCAGTTCTGATCCCTCTAGCACAATGTGACCAGTCTCTGCTCCTTTTCCTCACCCTCCATTCCTCTGACCTGACACAGCTGATGCTGCAGCTCATGTCCACCCCATGCTGCCTTCAGCTTCCTAAACCACTGCGACTACCTGCCAGCGGCTCCACCCTAGATTCTCAGTTATTCAGGTGAGTTTGGGACTGAGAAGTGCATGTTCTGTCTGCCCTGGTTCCTGAAGTATCACTGCAAAAATTATGAATTCCAAAGTTTCAGCCACAGAACTTGTGCTTGGGCAGCTGTTTGCCATGGTAATGAGATGCAAGTACACTGGTATCCCTACCATGGAGCACATGTCCCAGGAAAACACAGATGACATAACATCTTTAAATCAGTACCACCATTTCACACTTCAAAACTCCACTTTGAGTCTTAATAAAATTAAACACAAGGGGATGCACATTTCATCTCAATACAATTGTAAAGCATAGTCGTACTACTGACTTAGGTCACTTTATTGTAAGGAATAGTTAATGATTATTTGTTTGATCAGTTTTGCATGTCTATATTTGTTTTCCTGAGTATACACTTCGAAGTTATCAATATGTAATACAACAACCATTGTTCATTCCCTGTCACCTCGTCTATAATTCAGTTTTGATTGTACTATTCTTGTGCTACTTTGTGTCTGTTTGTTAATATGTTTTTGTTCTTTTACTTTTAAAATAAAAGTGTCATATAATAAAAAAATACAATTGTAAAGCAGATTAAGTGAAGTGCAATAGCTGTTTATGACAGATTGAGCCTAAGGACAGGTTTGGAAGGCAGTGCTGGCTACTCGGTCTCAACGTCATCCGTGGTCATGTGGTCTGGATAATTTCATTTATCCACCCTTTGAATTTGCGGAGGTTGCTGTAGAATCCTGGATCTCCAGGTAGGCCACAGGTTTCAAATGCCCAGGACACAAGGCCCTGCAGGACCCCACTGCAGGTGACAGGGCCTCCAGAGTCTGACTGTTCAGGAAAGAGAGGAGCAAGTTAGGGCGAGTGGAGAGGAGGATGGAGGGAGACACACACAGGAACCAGAAGCACGAAGAGGCAAAGGCAGAGCAAGAGGGCAGGGAAGAAACACACGGTGAAAGGGCTAGAGGGCAAGAGTGAGAGCTGGAGACAGAAGCAGGAGAGACAGAGTCAGCAGGTCCCAGAGACACACGACGCGCAGGATGCAGAGGTGATGGGAAGACAAACTGAGACCCTAGTGAGGCCCCAGGACGGTAAATACACAGAGACCCAACAACCAAAATGGAGGGATCCACCATTAAAAACCAAGCACTCAAACCATAGCTTGTAGGCAGGCAGAGACAGTCCTACCTCTCAAACAGCAGCTCTCCCTCCCACCCCTTGGACAGGTCCTCTGAGGAGCTTCACCCCTGCCTTCATGTCCTTTTCCAGCCTTGGCTGAGGTTGAATTGGAGGGTGAGAGTGGGTGGGGACTTGGGGGCTTGGCAGCCATTGGAGTGGTGCTTGGCAGTGGGCCTGGGGATCTTGAATGTACTCAAGCAGTCTGTTCTTACAGCTGTTGCAGCTCCCTGGAACCTCCCAGTGTCCCTCCCAGCATCTCTCCATCTCTCCTCTCAATACCATGACTCTGCATCTCTCTGCCAGCCGCTTACTTCTCCCTGCCTCCATTTCCTGTTTCTGTGGCTGCTTTACCCTGTGTCTCCTTGTTTTCTTCTCATCATTCCAGTTCCTTCTCTCTATTTCTCTTTGCACCTGCAACTCCCCATGGCCCTCAGAGTCTCCCTCATGACTGCATGACCCTGTGCACTTTGTGATTTTATACCCCATCTCCATCCTCAAAACCTGCCTCCCTGTTCCAGACTGTGCCGGTCTCCTACCTGGCAACTGTCCTCGTAGCCCTGACCACCGCACGGAACATACTGCTGTGATAGGATGAGCCAAGCACAGATCTGCAATCCTGCTCCAAAAGCACTGGAATTATCACACACTGCAGATCGTAAGGGTAAGAGCCTGAAAGAAAGGACACAGGGTCAGAAACACTCCTGGGCAGAGACAGCTGCAGGTATCAGTGAGTACAGAGACAGGAACAGCAAAACTCATCATTCAATAGCTGACCCCAACCAGAGAACAGGCACCTGGTTTCACATGTGCAACATCTGGACATGATGGAGATGGTCCGGATGGTGTCTGATTCCACAGCTGATTTGTTCAACTTCATGAGCATGAGGTCACTATCCATCCAAGGTTTGACTTATTGTGGGTGCAGCACAGAGAAACAGGCTTCGATAATCGGGCTGCCTGGTTGAAACCAATCGTAAATTCCGTGCAGGCCCAGCCCAACCCTGTAGGATCTAAGGTGCACTGTAGGATCTTGGCTCCCAACCCTGTAGGATCTCAGTCCCACTGCACCTGGCTCTGTCCTCACCTGTCTCCCTCGCCTATACCCCGGTGGCTCATACCCGCTGAGAAGAGGTCCCTTGTCCCCACCACCTGGGCCCTCGAGGCTGAACTGAGATCCAAACCCACCTTTTAAGCCACCTTCTCTTCTGAACTTTCACACTGGGGACAGCCCCATGGTCCTGTGTGGTTTCTGTTCCCACACTGGGGATCCTTCAGAGACAGTAAGAGATGTGAGTGTTTCTCCAGCAGGCAGAACTGGACCTCCCAGCCAGGCCTCCCCTTTGACTGTAGTTCCAGCTTTGCTCCATGTGTAGTGTCTCAAATTCTCAGCCCTGGCCAAGTTCAGCCTCTTGGGCTTTGGCTCACTCCCTGGCCCTGCCCCTCTGCAGTGTTGGAACTGCACCCTGGGCCAAGACTGGCCCCACTCTGCTCAAACCCATCTTAAATGCTGCCCCTCACTGCAGTGCAGTGTGAGATCCTAAGTCCTATCTAAAGTGCCCCACCCAAGAGAAGCCACGCCCCACCTTTCCCAGTCCAGGGCCCTGCCTCCCCACTCCACAGTCACCTCCACTGCACTTGCTCACGTTTTCCAGCAGTGTACAGCTGACAGCACCCACTGCGAGTGCACCAGAACTCTGGAACAGTATGGATCATAACTGTCAAAGAGTGCGGCCTGCCAGGGCTGGGGGTGTGGATTGCAAGGAAAGCCACCAGTGATGCATTTTCTGACCAGGTAGAGCCCATCTCAGAAGTGACCACTGGATTCCTTGGGGGGAATCTCAGCTTCTGTGGGCAGGATGAGCACACAGTGGATCCAGTGGGTGGGGCAAGGGAATCTGGTATTGCATCCGGTAGTAGATCCCGTAGGGTTCGGGTAGGTCAGGATTAGGAAGGCACAGGTTATATCAGGAGGGCCAAGCAGAGGCAAGGTCTGGGGCTCCACTTCTGGAACTCAAGCAGGATGGTTCCAAGGCCAGAGCCCTCCTCTGAACCGAAGGCTTCACACTCTGCTCCACCACCCATTGGCATAGATCCATTGTCACCATGCAGAAGCCATTCCCAGGAGAGGCCTCTGTGCCAAACAGAGGACAGAGGGAGCCACACCTGGGATTTTGTCTGCTGAACACAGAGTGGTGAGTGGGGCACAGAGAACAGTCCCTTGGGCAACACTTATTACCCTGCATGGACTCCAGCTCTCTGCAGGGCCACCTTCTCCATTGGCTCGGGAGCAGTGACTACCACAGGGAAGGGGGCAGCTGCCACCCCTCTCTGCCAGGTGGGGCAGGAGGTCCATGCACAATGCTGTCCCTGTGGGAGTTACAGCTCATATCTGGACACTCTCCTGTGGGCCAGAGTCCAGAGAGGTCGTGTGTTTATAATTTAGTATCTAACCTGCTGTTGTATTACCATTAGAGATGGGGAAACTGAGGCACAGAGACATTTGCCCAGGTAAGAAGTAGAGAGCTAGGCCCTGAATCCAGTTGCTTTCTCTGCACAAGCTGTGTTTCTACCATGGTGCCATGCAGATGCCCAGGTGGGTGAAGGGTGGGACAGGATTACATATTTTGGGAGCACACAGGGTGCACAGACCCCGAACTCAGATACCTGTGGCCATGTGGATGACGCATGACAGGAAACAGAGCCAGAGAGCTTCTGCTGTGGTCCCCATGTTCATACCTGTTGAGGGGGAGACTGGTGACTCTGGGGCCTTGATCACCCTCCAGGAGAAGCTACAAAGGACCCTGTCCAGCCTGGACTCTGAGAGCCTGGCCAAGGAACTACAACATAGAGTAGAGTTTCTCAGGCTCTGCATTGCTGATATTTATCCATGCTCTGCTGGGGATGGACCCAGGACACTTGCAGCCCCCAGTGCCACTGAGCCATCCCCTGCCTGCTGATGACTGGTGGCTGATGAACTCTTTGGCTAAACCCTCCACCATGTACTGCAGAGTATTTCCCACCTCGATCCAGCTGCTGTCCCTCCTCCTCCGGGCTAACCATAAGGCCCATTCAACTTCCCAGTCCTGGAAGAAGACAGTGTGAGCTCTGCCTTGAGGACAAAGTAGGCAGAAAGACAGCGGTAGGTGGGGCAGTTGGGGAATGAGAGGGAGATGCCAAGACTGAGGCTGAACCCTGGAGCAAGGAAGCTGGGGCCCAGACACAGAAGTCTCAGTGTCCCGAAGGTAAAGGAGACTGAGATAGACATAAAAGTGCTCTCGGCGCAGTTTCAGGGCACAGTCCTGTGCTGGGGCGTTGCACTAACAGGAGGCACGTGGTAATTCACTTTCACAGCCATCTAGGTGCCAGGTCCTGATATTACTCCCGGTCCTGGGCCGCCCCAGGCCAGCTCCATGCAGGAGTCCCACGCTGTCCTGTCCCGCCTTCACTCTGGCCCCAGGCTCCTCTTCCTGGTGATTGCACCAGCTCCATGGTCATATCCTCTCTCCTGGCTGATCTCCCACCTGGTCTGAGCTTTTGAGCTTGAGGCTCCTTCAGATTTCCTGTATCTATTACCAGAGCAACTGTGGGAGTCTTTTCTGTTCATCAGGTTTCATGATCTAGAACCTACACTGCAAGTTCTCCATTTAGGCCAGACTCCAGACTGAGGGATCTGTGGGTCAATCTCGAGATTTGGAACTCCAGGTTCAGAGCCTCAGGCTTTAGGCTACTGATGCCCCAGTCTAGGCTCCAAGCTGCAGCCTCAGAAAATTCAGCCCCACACCACATGTTGCAGGGTGCATCTGGAAAACCTAATGCTAAGTGAGAGACTGGGGGAGGCTCCTGGCGTCCACATGATCAGGTCAGAACACCCTTAGGTAGAGAGCAAAGCTGTGGACACCCCTCCCTCTTGATGTCCCCTACACCTGTCACAGAGATGTGGACATTGTGTATGATAGAGAGTATCTGTATTGGTTGGTTGTACATTTATATGTATCCAAGTTATGTGGATATGCTAATACTGTTATATAAATCTTCTATAGCCTCATTCTGATAAAAATGGTGATAACATACATCCTACAAGAGCTGTCTCCATGGACTTGCCTCTTCTGCAGAGTCAATATCAATAGAATCTACAACGTGTGGCTTTCCATGGCTGAATTTTTTCACTTAACACCATGTTTTCTAGGTTGGTCTGTGTTCAGTGTTTCATTCCTTTTTATGAATGATTCTGAATATTCCATTTTACGTCGATGTCACAATTATTGATCTAGTTTCCTGCTTTGAGTTCTGGGGTTGGTTCAGTGTTTCTATGAAAAAGACTCCCATGAACATTATATGTATATATTCTGTGTAGGCTAAGCCTTATAGCACATGGCATGTAAGTTATTTTATTTTCACACATACTCAGCAGTGTGATTTCTGTGTAGCAGACACCCATATCTTCACTATTACCAGATGATGGCCTGGTAGGCCTCACCCCAAGTTGCATCCTTAATGTCTGCCCTCCTTGTTGCTCTTATTCAGGTTTTCTATGCACTGAGTCCTACATTAGTATCAGGCAGTAGTCCACCAGCCCAGCATCATGTATTTCCCTATGAATAAGCAATTTACAACTACAGTTATTTGTCATGCAAGGAAGCATTAGGAAGAGCCCATGCTACTTAAACAGCTGCAGCAGGTTTGTGACTGGCCCAAATGTGAGCTTGCTGATTGGTTGAAATTGAAGGCTATGGTTGGTCCAGATTTGACCCAGCTGATTGCTGTGAATTCAAGCCTGCCCATTTGTCCAAACTGAGGCCTGTGATGGACCCAAATTTGGGCTTGTTGATTGATCCAGGTTGGACCTCATTCAAGTCCCTGATCTGAGAACACCCAATGGTCCCAATTCAGTTTTACTGGTAAGTTTAAATTCAAAGTTAAGGTGGTCAGAGTAGAAAGCTGCTGGACTGGTGCCGGCCATGCACATTTATTGCAGCTGTCACGGGGGCAGTTCCAGGTTACATCAAGGGCAGATGCTGCACCTGGGTTCACAGCTGCCATGTCTCCACAAGCGTGGCTAGGCCAATAGTGTTCAACATGCAGGAGGACTAGCTGTGTCCTCAACTTATTGAGCAGCAGGGATAATGGGCCTGAGCCCACTAGTCCCTTCCACACTAGAGGGTGTTTCCTGGCTACTTCTTCAGGGGTGGCAGAAACCTGTGGGATGGTGGGAGTGGAATAGTGGCACTGTGTGTGACAACCAAGTGTCACCTCCTGTCAGGCTGGCCCAGAGAGCAGCTACAAGGTAACTTCAGAGTTCAGAGCAGGACTCGGAAGGAGTCTGTCCTGCTCCACCCAGAGGGGAAGGGGGATCAGAAACATGGGCGCGTGGCAAGACTGCTGTTGGCCATGCATTTCTCTAGGCATCCAGGGAGAAAGAGGATAGGCGGATGCTTCCTCTTCCTCTGACTACTGTGCTGGGCACCTATAGAAGCCTGGGCATGGCTACCCCAGAGAGTCTGCGTGGAAGCCTGCTGCACTGTAGCACCTGCCACTGTGTCCCTGTCCCCAGTATGGTAGTGCTGGGCTGGATAAATTCCCAAGGATGTCCAAGCTCAGTGGAGGCGAGGTCTGTTCTCCCATTCTCATGTGTCCCACCCCCATGTTTTCAACGTTGATCCATGTTCAGTGTGGGAGACTTCAACCTCACTCCCTTAGTTCTGCCTCACTCCTCACTCTCCCTGTCTCAGTTGCTTCCCCTCTCTCTTCCTCTTTGCTGATCTCGGCCATAACTTGTGCAGGGTGTCTACTTGTCTGCTGGTGCCTGTGTCTGTCTCTCTCTCCCTCTGCTTCCATCAGTAGCTGGCTTCCCCTACTCCATCCTGGGCTGTCCCTTTTGAAACATGGGTGGAATTTTCCTCCTATCTCATTCTGCAACCTGCTGCCCAACTTTCGTCTCACAGTCTCTGTCTCCATAGGGCCTGGTAGGAGCATCCTGTCACATAGCTCATCCCTTTTGGTGGTGCTCTGAGAAGCAAAGGGAGGAAAAAGGAAAGTATGGGCATTGTTTGCATGAGAATCTCCACATGTGTTATCCTCCCTTACTCAGCCCAAGGCTGCCATAATGCCCCAGCTTTATTTCCACCACTAAGGGCATGGGTTCTGCTGTTTGGCATCACGGGATTTGAGATGTAAGTGTGCACATGTGTGTGCACAGATGCCGGGGCAGCTGTGAATGTGCCATTCCGATGTGTATTCATTTGTGCCAGGAATTTGACCCTTTTTATTTTGCATAATTTTAAATGTTTGACTTCTATTTCTTTTTCAACCACATCTCCAGCTCACTAATTTTTTATTGGAATATTTGTGCAATAGAAATAGTTACCTTAGTATGGTGCAGTTGGCACATGTGTGTGTGAGTGTGTCACTGTGTGTCTGATTTTTCACCTTCTTTCCCTTTCTCTCCACTCACCCTCATTTGCTTCCCCATCTCCTCTCTATTGTCTACAATCTCTCCTTTATCCTCACCTCAGTAGTGAGTGTTTCGGCTGTTTCCTTTCAGCTTTTAAGTCATTATGTTCTTTTTTAAAAATAACACTTTGAGAGATATTTTTATATTCACTAACCCCCAATGCTTCCTTTTTCACATTGGGTGTCCTGCTCTGTTTTTACTTGCTAACACATCTTTGTGAGGACACTTATTATTCTTTAACATTTTGGTTCTACTTTTCCATCAGTTCTGCTACTTCTAGCATAACATGTCCCGTCTCTCCTCCTATAGCTCACCCTCCATTCCTCTGATCTGACACAGCTTATGAAGCAGCTCATACCTACCCCTGTGTTATGTTCACCTCCCACAACCACTGTGACTGCCTGCAAGCTGTTCAACCCCAGGTTCTATCTTGTTCAGCTGAATTTGGGAGTGCAAAGCATATGATGCATGTGCCTGGTTCCTGAAGCATCTCGGCAGCCATTCTAAAGTCCACAACTGCAGCCAAAGGATCTGTCCCTGGGCAGCTGTTGGCCATGGTAATTAGGAGTAAGGACACTGGTATCCCTACCATGGAGCAGATGTCCCAAGAAGACAAGGATGTCACAACATATTAAAGTCAGTAACACCATTTTGCACTTGATAACTCTAATTTCAGTTTTAATAAAATTAACTAAGGAAGGCATATTTCATGTTAATATATTGGTAAAGAAGATTCAGTGAAGTTCAATAGCTGTTTATAGCACACAGGGCCTAAGGAGACGGTTGGAAAGTGGTGTTGGATTCTGGGTGCCAGCATCTTCATTGTTGTCCTCATCCACCGTTTGAATTTGCAGAGGTTGGTGTAGACACCTGGAATGCCAGGTTGACCACAGGGAGACCTTCCCCAGGACACAAGGCCCTGCAGGACCCCATTGCAGACCATAGGGCCTCCAGAGTCTGACTGTTCAGGGAAGAGAAGGGCAAGTTAGTGCGGGTGAAGAGGACAATGGAAAGAGACAAACACAGGAAGCCAGAAGCACAGAGGCAAAGGCAGAGTGAGAGAGCAGGGCAGAAACACACAGTGCAGGAGCTGGAGGGCAGCAGTGAGAGCTGGAGACAGAAGCAGGGGAGGCAGAGCCAACAGGCCCCAGAGATACATGGGGTACAGGAGGTAGAGGTGTTGGAGAAAGAAACTGAGACTGTGGTGAGACTCCAGGATAATAAAGACACAAACACCCAAGAACCAAAATGGAGAGATCTGCCATTAAGAAACCAAGCACTTAATCTATAGCTCATAGGCCTGCAGGGACAGTCCTGCCTCTCAAACACCAGCTCTCTCTCCCATAACTTTGAAATTTCCCCTGAGAAGTTCACCCCCCACCTGCATCTCCTTTTCCTGCCTTAGCTGAGTTTGAATTGGAGGGTGAGACTGGGCAGGAACTTGAGGGATCTGGAACAATTAGAGTTGAAGATGCAGTTGTGCTTGGCAGTGGAGCTGGGGATCCTCAGTGTAGTCTAGTAGTCTCTTCTTACAGCTGTGGTCCTTCTCCTGGTGTCCCACCTGAGCGTCTCTCCATCCCTCTTATCATGACTCTGCATCTCTCTGCCAGCCCTTTGCATCTCGCTGCCTCTCCTTGCCTGTCTCTGTGGCTGCTTTACCCTGTGCCTCTTTGTTTCCTTCCCACCTCCCAGGTCCTCTCTCTGTTTCTCTGCATCTGTGTCTCCCCGTGGCTCTCTGAGTCTCCCACATTCCTGCATGACCTTGTGCCCTCTTTTGTTTCACACTCCAACTTCATCCTAAGTCTCTGTGTTCCTGTTCACATCTCTTACCCGGCAAGAGTTATCCTGGCCCTGACCACCAGCACAGAACATACTGTCATCAAAGTATCTCCGATACACTACTCTACAGCTATGCACTGATACCACTGGAATATGCACACACTGCAGACTCTCAGGATACTGGCCTGAAAGAAAGGACACAGGGTCAGAAACACTACTGGGCAGAGACAGCCACAGGTATTTGTGAGTCCAGAGGCGGGAACAACAAAACTCACCATGCAATAGCTGACCCCAGCCGGAAACCGAGCACATTGTTCCAGTATCTGGACATTTCGAGGCAACCTGGATGGTCTGGATGGTTTGTGATAATGCAACTGGTTTGTTCAACTTGATGAGCATGACGTCATTGCCTTTCCAAGGTACAACGTAGTCTGGGTGCTGCACGGAGAAATTGGTCTCCATCATCTGGCTGCCTGGTTCATCCCGTGAGTAAAGCGTGTGCAAGCCCAGCCCAATGGTGAAGGATCTGTGGGCAATGAAAGTCAGTACCATAGTAACAACTCCTTTCTTCAAACCCAAACTCCAATGCAAGCCCAAATCCAATCCTAACCACACCCCCCACTCATCCTCAATGTCAATCCTGTTGGAGACCACCAGCAAGAGGCTCTAACCAGCATTTATCATGAACCAATTGGCTTTCCACGTTTGTTTGTGATTGGTCTGAAGCTTAGGCAACTTGTGTGCAGATGGGCAGTGCACTCATGGTAAGTGAACCTCTATGAGTCACTGGTCACCACTGAGGTGTGTATTGGCCTGTGAAGCTGTGACATCTCACAGGACAAGACCAGGCCACAGCTGAGGATGTGGCTCCACCCCCAATGAACTACAGGGAGATGGCAGCTGCAGGCTCCACACTCTACAATAAATACTAACCTAAACATAATGTAGCTCTGATTGACATAACTTACTATTGGGAAAATTCTCCCAAGGTCTTGGTATATTCACACATTTTATTAAGCATCCTCCTCCTTGGTTTGAAAGCCAAATAAATATGGGCTGCCCAGAGAAGTCTCTGTCTCAACCCAGAGAACATCTAAGTTGTGAGAGAGGTAGGCCTTCCTGGGGCCCTGGAGTCATGTCAGTTGTCTCATTTATGTCAGCCTTCTCTGACCATTTGCTGGGGAGATTGCGGTCCTGATCAGCCTGAAAAACCTAAGGGTTTTTTTCATCCGATAGGTCCCATCCCCACCCTTATTCCCCAACTCCAACTTGCCCAGAGCCATCCTTGGTGCCCACTTAGGCAGCACTCAAATCCCATCCCAATGTCCACTCACAACTTAGCCCCAGATCCAAACATTAATGTTGGGGCAAGGGAAACGTTGTCCAAGGTGTGAATTTAGGGAACCACTAGTGTAGAAAAAGCAACATCAGTAGTGGTTCATTATAATATTTTTAAATTCAAAATCAATGCAAAAAGTTCGGGATGCACAAAACATCAGAAATTGTAGGCAAGACAGCCTTTGAGGTGCACCTCGCCCTAGCCACGGACAAACAGGATCCTGTTTATTTCAAATGTGGGTATTGTGTTTGTCATGGACATTTCCACTAGTATTAATTTGATTAAAATAAAACATGAAGGTGTTTCTCCTGATGGGTGAGCTTTTGCTTTGTCTCTCCCTATACCCTGCCCTGCAGCCATGTGCACACATCGGTCCCCATCCACCTCACTCTGTCCTCACCTGTCTCCTTCGCCTGGCCCCTTACACCCAGTGACAAGAGGTCCCTTGTCCTCTCCACCAGGCTCCTAGAGGCTGAACTGAGATCCAAGCCCGCCTATCTCAGGCCATGTCCTGCTCAACACTTTCATACCTGG
The DNA here is from genome assembly GCA_004027595.1 of Dinomys branickii. Taxonomy (NCBI): domain Eukaryota; kingdom Metazoa; phylum Chordata; class Mammalia; order Rodentia; family Dinomyidae; genus Dinomys; species Dinomys branickii. The sequence continues at coordinate 9,369 of PVLD010010041.1, read as the reverse complement.
GTCAACCCCAGGGTTCTGTGTGGTTTCTCTTCCACATGCTGATCCTTCAGACCCAGCAAAGAGATGTGAATGTTCCTCCAGCCTGGGGAAGTGGGTCTCCCAGTCAGGCTTCCCCTTTGACTATAGCTCCAGCTTTGCTCTAGGCCTAGGATCTCAAAGTCTCACCCCTGGGCATGACCTCTGGGGCTGTGTTGGAACCCCACCCTCAGCCCAGACTTGGCCTTCTCTGCTCAAACACACCCTGGACCCTACCCCTCACTGCAGTCACCACCCTCTGCACTCACTCACCTCCTCCAGCAGTGTGCAGCGGACAGGACCCACTGCCGATGCACCAGAACTCCAGAGCAGTCCAAAGAGCCATTGTGGAACAGGGCCACTTGCCAGGGCCGTGAGTGTGGAACACATTCATAGCCACTGGTTATGCGTTTGCTGACCTGGTACAGTGCATCTCGGAAGTGACTGCTGTTTCCGATGAGAGGAATCTCAGGTACTGTGGACAGGATGAGCACACAGTGGATACAGTGGGTGGGTGGGATAAGGAGATGGATTCTCTGGTGGATCTGGTAGGGTTCATGGGGGTCCCGGTCAGGAAGGCACAGGTTATACCAGGAGAGTCAAGCAGGGGCAAAGTCTGAGGCTCTACCTCTGGGACTCAAACAGGACAGTTCCAAGGCCAGAGCCCTCCTCAGAGCCATAGGCTTCATGCTGTGATCCACCACCCCAGAGGGAGAGATCCAGTTTTTACCACTCAGTCACCCTTCCCCAGGAGGGGCCTCTGTGCCAAGTGGAGGACAGAGCACAACACAACTCTGATTTTGTCTGCTGGACACACAGAGTGGACAGCCAGATGCCAAGAACAGTCCCTCAGGGAACACTTCTTACCTTGCCTGGACCCCATCCCTCTACAGGGCCATGTTCTCCAGGTGCTCAGGACTGGTGACCTCCACAGGGAAGGGGACAACTACTGCACTTCTCTGTCAGCTGGGAAGAAGGCCCATGCGCAGTGCTGTCACAGTGCTAATTACAGCTCAATTCTGGGGTCTTGCCTATGGGCCTAATTCCAGGGAAGACATGTGTTTATACTGCATTATGTAACCTGCTTTCAGATTACTGTGGGAGGTGAGTATACTGAGGCACAGAGACATTAGTGACTTAGTTAACAAATAGCAGAGCTGGGCTCTGATTCCAGTCACTGTCTCTCCGCAAGCTGTGTTTCTACCCTGGTGCCATGCAGACCCACAAGAGGGCTATGGGCAAGGCAGGATTACACATTTTGGGAGCATACAGGCTAGCACACACCCTGAACTCAGATACCTGCGGCCGTGTGGATGATGCATCCCAGGAAACAGACCCAGAGGGCTTCTGCTGTGGTCCCCATGTCAGCACCTGCCAGAAAGGAGACTTGGTGACCCTGCAGCCTCCCCCACCATTCAAAGAGCAGCTAGAAAGGATCCTGTCTATCCTGGACTCTGATACTCTGGCCAAGGAAGTAGAACATAGGGCAGAGTTTCTCAACCTCCGCATTTCTGATATTTATCCTTGCTCTGCTGAGGAAGGACCCAGTACACTCCCAGCACCCAGTGCCACTGAGCCATCTGCCTGCCTGATGATGAGTGGTGGCTGGATGGCCTTCAGGCAGGGACCTGCCTTGTGCACTTTAGGGTGTTTTACACACTGTGCCAGCTGCTCCCCCTCACTCATAAGGTAGGGACCATTGAAAACCCAGGTCTGAGAAGACAGTGTGAGATCTACCTTGGGACAAAGCAGGCAGGAGATTGAGGATCGAGGGGCAGTTAGGGACAGAGATAGAGAAGCCAAGACTGAGGCTGAACCCTGGAGCAGGGAAGCTGGGGCCCAGATACAGAAGTCTCAGGGTCATGAAGCTGAAGGAGACTGAGATGGACATAAAGATGCTTTCAGTGCAGTTTCAGGGAGCAGCCCTGTGCCAGGCATCGCACCAACACCAGGCACCTGGTGACTCACTTTCACAGCCATCTCAGGTGCCAGGTCCTGACATTATCCCCATTCCACAGAAGGTAGAGACACAGACAGGCTGAGTGACAAATGGAGAGGGCACCGGAATCTGTGCTATTAAAACCTCACTGAAACTGGGTACAGTGGTGCCGCCTATAATCCCAGAGCTCTGGAGGCAGGAGGATCTCAAAACATGTGCTCCAAACAGAGTCAAAGTGATGGTCTGAGGCATAGACGGAAACACACCCAGCAGGACAGAGACAAGAAAGAGGTTGCAACTCAAAGGGTGGGAAGCACAGAGTAAGCCTTGTGCTGGGAGATCACAGGACTGTTCACCTGAGTTCAGCTCCTACAGCTCAGGTCTCGGCTGTCCTGTGTGGGGCTGTGATCTGTGGGCTCTGGACTCTCACAGCTTGTGTAGGTCTTTTAAGGATTGGGATGGGGGCTGGCCTCACTTGGGGCTGCTGGAACCTTAGAGCCTGAAGGCTGAAAGATTAGAGTCCTGGAAACAGCGCCCCTGCCTGTCCTGCTTCTAATCAGATCAGCGCACAAGGTATAGTGCTCCAGGCTGTGAGGAAGGAGGCAGGGTTCAGAGGGACTGTCAGGCAGTGACTGCTTCAGACAGGCTCTGGCCTCTCTGTCTCTCAGTTCTGATGCCCCTAATCCACTACTCTTCCATTACTTTAGGCTTCTTTTCTCTTGGACATTCTGCTTTGGACTCTTTGCCTCAGAAGCTCTTTCCAGTACATTAAATCTACATTAATTTAAGCAAATACATTTGAAATCAAGAGAGTGTGTCTGTGTGTGTGTGTGTGTGGTCCTGGTGATTGACTCCATTGTCTTCTCCCTGTGCTCCATCCCAGTGCCTCTTAATTAAATTCTACTTAGAGTCACAGTCTCCCTACTTTGTGAATCTGCCCATGCAGGGCTGAAACTTGAGATCCTCCTGCTTCAGTTTCCCAAACAGCTGGGTTTCTGAGTATGCAGCACCACAGGCAGTGTATTTTTCTGTCCTAGGCATCTATCAGGCCTGTTTGCACACCCTACCCCAATTTCAGCTACATCAAATGCCAAATTCTGGAGCACTCCAGGCAGGTTTGTATCTGCCTTATGCTGTGAGCTGTTCCTTTTGCCTGTTGTCGCCTGGATCATTTTCTATTTCCTCTAAAACCACGTGCATGAGTTTAGGGCTCCCAGTGGCACCCATGTCTGGCACACCCGCCCAGCCCCTCCTCAGTTCGATTCAGCTGTACTCAACCTGAGCTCAGTGCAGAGTTCTGAAGTGGACCAAGCTGTGAAGGGTGTGACCTGGGAGCGCAGGCTCCTGGCTCAGCCCCTGACCACCAGTCCAGACAGCAGGCTGATCACAAGCCCCCATTGTGTCCTGCCCGCCTGACCTGCCAGCCAAACATCTGTTTCTCCATCCAAGGCCCAGGCATCTGGTAGTCTGGTTCACAGATTGGGGGAGACCCTGGCACTTTCTGGTGTATTATTTAATAGAGGGCAGGTGAAAAGACACAGCTGAGAGCCCAGTGAGGAGGTCCTGAGTGAGGCTAGGAGGGTCACTGCACAAGCTGGTGCTGTTGTCCCTGCAGAGGTGGGCTGGGCCTTTGCCTCCTTGGGAACCCCGAGTGTTTTCTGAGGCCCCATCACCTGGGCCTGCCTGGCTCCTGACTCCATCTGCAGCCCTGTTCCCTCCAAGAGAATGTCGAAGGGTTCAGGATAAGCTCCTTGGCCCATCCTGCTGGGCTCTTTGAGAGTCTCTTCATTGTTTAGTTACACTCCTGTCATCACTGCTCAGTGTGGGGACTTGCTTTAGAGATAACAGGACAGCATGAAACTACAGACAACAGCCTTAACTGCAAGCTGTGATATGATAGGAATTTTTTAAAATATTTTTCCTTTTAATATCTTCTCTTTGTTTGGATATCCCATGGTCTAGTATATGTGTGGTCAAGAACCTTTACTATCATACTCTGTATATATTAGGCTCCCTATGGTCACATTTCCCTGCCGTTTTACACTGGATTTCCGCACTGTTTTCCTCTCTGAATTCTACTCTTCACAGGGCTGCTCAGTCCATCCCCTGGTTCCAGCTGGTGTGGGTCCTTACTTTGGTGAGGACGGAAATACAGCTAAAACAACAGCATGAATGTATGGGCAAGAGCTTTAGTCATAAGTAAGAGAAGATGGTCAGGGTTTTAGCTTGAGGCACTGATGAACATGAAATAGATCCTCTGACAAAGCAGAGTAGGTGGCCCCAGGGCAACAGCTTCCACTGGAGAGAGGGCAGTGGCTGTGGGTCTGAAGAGCTCGGTGATCCTGGCATTTGGGGGGGCTGTCGGCTGGGATCTTGCTAATCCTTACCTCAATCGTGACTACTTCCGTCAGATTGAAATCTTGTGATCTGAGGCACAGTTTGGTTTGCATGGGATGACTGTCTTCTGTTGAGGGGCCCCAGTCAGAGGAGGCTGTTAACCTAGGCAACCTTAACATGAGGGGCCTAGAGATTCTTTCAGTGTTGTTGACATCCTGGAAAATGTTTTATCTTGGTGTCCTAAGCTTTCTATGAGCTAAGCTGGGTAGATTTAGGGGTAAGAAAACTTGTTCTGTCAGCTTTTTGTCAGCTGTGCCTTAACTGAGGGCTGTGCCTCTTTGCACAGGAGAAAAGGGCGTGACTCAGAAATTCAGAAATTGTAGGGCGAGCTTTGTCTTCCTTTCAGGTACCAGTTGCACTACTGTAGGCCCAAGAGAGGAGTTCTCCGTTTTAGGAAAAGCCACTTTGAAGTCCTTCACTGTCCCTGAGGAAAACAAAGATCAGGCTTTTGATGAGTAACAGATCAATATCTGAGGGGTGTGTTGATCTCCTGTCCCTGGGGCCTCCATGTCTCTCTCTTCCCACCCCCAAGTATTTCCACAAATCCCTTTCTCTCTCTGTCTCTGTCTCTCTCTGTCTCTGTGAGTAATTTCTTATGGCACATATCTTGCATTTCACCAATATTTTCTGTAGCTTTGTCCAATGTCTTTTTACATTTTTGGAGCTTAAATAATATTTTTACAAGGATATTTTTAATTTTAAAAATAACTTTTTCTCTTCTTTATATTCTGTTCCCTCCTGAAGGCATCCTGTCAATTTTTGATCAAATTTTTTCACACTTCTCTAATTTTTTCTTTCTTTTCCTCTCACTCTGGTTATGCAAATCCAGATGCACACAAAATCACATAACTATGTATGTGCAATGGATCCTTTTCTGTCTTTAAGAATCACCCACCTTAGCTGTGCTCTATTCTGAATACAAGAGTTCTACCCTTGACCATTGTTAAACCCTAAATCTGCTGATTATTCTGCTCACATGCAGCCCTCATGTTTTTCCTGCTCCTGCTTCCATTCATTTTTGGCTCTGTGGCAGTGTTAATATCTGTATTGAGATAGTGAAGGATTTTCTGCAGAATGTATGTGCTTCTCATTTTGTCCCCAAAACAGCACTGCCTCTACCCAGTGGTGCCAGCTCCATGCAGGCATCCCAGCCTGTCCCGTGCTGGCTTCACTCCAACCCCAGGCTCCTCTTCCTGATGGCAGTACCAGCTCCATGATGACATGCTCTCCCCTAGTTGATGTCCCACCTCTTCTGAGATATTGAGCTTGAGAGTCCTTGCAAATTCACATCTTTTACCAGACCAACGGTGGGAGTTGCATGATGTAGAACCTGCACTGCAAGTTCTCTATTCAGTTCTGAGACGCCAGAGAGAAGGACTTGTGGGTCAAGCTCGAGATTTGGAACTGCAGGTTCAGTCTCAGGGTTTAGGCTCCTGATACCCTAGTCTGGGCTCCAAGCTGCAGCCTCAAGAAATCCAGCCCTAGATTGCATGTTGAATGGTGCACCTGTAATACCTAAATGTAAGTGAGAGCCTGAGGGAGGCTTCTGGGTCCATGTGCTGAGGTCAGAATACCCTCAGTTAGAAAGCAAAGCTCTGGAAACGCCTTCCTCTTGATGTCACCTTCATCTGTTGCAGAGATGTGGACGTTGTTTATGATAAAGAATGTCTGTATTTGTTGGTTGTATATTTATATGTATAGAAGTTATGTGAATATGCCAATACTGTTATTTAAATCTTCTATAGGGTCATTCTGAGAAAAATTGCCATAGCCTGTGCTCTACATTGTTTACTACCAGTGATGTTTATTATGTTCATGATGTCGTGCAACCATCGTCATTATTCATTTCACAACACTTTAGTTACCCCTGAAGGAAACCCCATTCAGATCATAGTCACACCCTATTCTTCCATCCTTCCAGGGCTGGAGATCATGAATCTGCTGTCTCCATTGATCTGCCTATTCTGGAGAGTCCAGAGAAATAGAATCTTCTACATGTGGCTTCTCATAGCTGAATTTTGTCCCTACCATCATATTTTCAAGGTTGATCCATATTCAGAGTTTCACTCCATTTTATGAATGATCCTGAATATTGCATTCAACAATGATGTCACAATTATTGATCTAATTTCCTAGTTTTGTCTGTAGGGTCATTTCAGTGTACTCTGAGAAAGTCTCTCCTGAACATTATGTGTATATATTCTGTGTAGGCTAAGCTTTATAGTACATACGTCATATACATGGCATATAATTTTGTTTATTCTCTTTTTCTTTTTTGTTTTATTTCTGGTACCAGGGATTGAACTCAGGACATTGCACTTGCCAGGCAGACACTTATTCCACTGAGATATATCCCCATCTTTTTCATTTTCAAATATAAACACGAGTGTGATTTCTGGGCAATGGAAACCCAGGTGTTCATATTCCCACCTCGACTCTTGGAGGCCTCAACCCAGGTTGCCTCCTCAATGTCTGCCCGCCTTGGTGCTTATATTCAGGTCGTCTGTGCACTGAATCCTGCAGGTGGTATCAGGCAGTAATCCCCGGCCCAGCATCACGTGTTTCTGTATGAATATGCAATTTTTCAACAACTATTATTTGCCATGCAAGGAAGCATTTGGAAGGCTGGTGCTCAGAGCAGTGAAAGAATTTAGGAAAGCCAAGCATTGTGGGAAATTGAAGAGTTTATTGAAGTAATGAAAGAAAGCAATGGGCAAGTTCAAGAAAAGACTGTATGACTGGGGTCTGAGGACAAGAGGGGGGTATGGGGTGGTAATGGCAAGCCTCCCAGGTAGGCTTTCCTTAGGTCTGCATGCAGTTCATCTGTCTTAAGGGAGTAGCTGGCTTGTGTGAATAGTTACAACTCAGAGCAGGCAGTTTGAGAGAGTCTGATATTCTGGTCCTAATTTGAAGCTTTTGAGGCTCAAGGGAGGATTCCTATAAATGTTATCTGTGACAACAAGGACACAGGCTATCAGGAGAAAATACATGTGTTCTGCATCAAAGGCCTGTTTGTCATTTCTTTCTATATGGAGTTTTACCTGTGCAGACATTATGACCCCGTGGTACATGCAGGTGTCAAACATGTGATGGGGCAAGAGAATGCGTTCCCTGTGACTCTATCAAACTGTAAAGGAATTCACTGCCTGTGTACTCCCATATAGGGCACTCAAAATACCGTTGACCCACTGCACCTCGTGGCTGTATTTTTCATAAAATGTGATCATCAATGCACAGGTCTGTTTCTGGCTCTGTTCTGTTCTGTTGGTGTATTTGACATTTCTTTGCTGATATCACCGTTTTTTAACAATAAAGTACTAGGAGACCAAGTCTTTCCACGTTACTTTCCTTTAAGTATCTTGCTTAATGATACTTTGCACTTCTATGGACATTTTAGAAACACCTTGCCAGGTTGTTTAGAAGTCCTTTTGGATTATAGTTTGGGTGCTGTTGAGGTTATAAATTCAGAGTGCACCTATTTCCCTACAAACGACTGAGGTTTATCCTTCTTGATGGCAGAATAGCACTGCACTGTAAAAATATGACATTTTCTAGATTGATGCATGTATCGGTAGGCATGAAGCCCACTGCCAAGACTAAACTACTCTAATTTGTACTGCTACAAATATGCAATATGTGAATCACTGTGGTATGACCGTTTTAACTCTTTGAGGAAGACACTTATAAGAGGATGGATGCATCTTGAGACTGTATGTTAAGTGAGATAAATGAGATGTACAAGATTATATACTGTTTGGTTTCTCTTGTATGAGAAGGCCAAAATATAAATAAATTAGAGAGTAAATTAGAAGATCAGAGGATATGGGATAATAGGGAAGGGAACCAATAGATGTAGGGAGGGGGAAGGAGAGAATAGAAAATAATGAAAAAGGAATTAAGGTGTGTGATGTCCATGGACCAACTCTGACAAGGAGTGTATTCATTACACCCTGCAGCCTGTACCACTGAAATGACATAAAAAGAACAAATGTGTGGTGGAAATTTGTGATGACAGGTAATGTTACATACACCCCCAAATGAAGTTGCTGATAATTAGCATCTTTACAGGAACACAGTCTTACCTGCGCACATGACACATTGTATCTCTTTTTTTTCTTTTTTTTTTTTTTAGTTTATAGAATTATTTTAATAATAATCACCCAGAGAGTCATATACAAAAAGACTTCAGGAAATCTGTCCATACACTAAAGACCAAAGAATCCATCTGAGGGCCTGGGTCCCACAATAATTTCCAGCATGGGTCTTGCTAAAGACCTAGAGCCCATAACAATGCCTCCAAGTCCGACTGGAGGCCTAGCACCCATGAAAATGTCTCATGTGGGCCTTTTTCACGGATCTGCTCTGGGAAGACCCAAAGGTCAGTGATGGAAGCTAGAGAGTCTGCCAGAGGGATGAAGGATCTGTGCTAGCCAGCTGAGGGATCTTCACTGGAGCCAGGAAGCAATGCTCAAATAAGAACCAGAGCTCCCCTGAAAAGTACCACAGCCATCTTCAGCGACAGTGAGGTTCCAAGCTCCTTTGATGAAGAGAATACTCAAGTTTATCGGGAAAGCCAGCATGACAAGCTTCTCCAGGAAAACCAACAGCTCCCTACAACAGCTTCCAAACAGTTTCCAACAGGTTCCCAAGCATCTTCACTTCTTGTCCAGTTCTGCCTCTTATGCTGCTGGCAGCAATCCTCAGGTGGGCCTCCCGCACCCAGCACCACGTTGGCTCAGTTCACCTGGGTGTTACAAGTTGATCACCAGTTGTCAATCCACCACAAAGTCCGAGGGTAACAAAGAAAATTCTCCTCACAATTAAAGTTCCCATCACCGCTCCCTCAGAGGCCAACTTAGTGAAGTCTGTATTTCATGGTGTAGCAGTATGGGAATAGGTGCGGATATACATGGAGACACAGACGCGTGCCACAAGCACAGCCTTACATCTTTGTTTCTTTCTTCATAGATCCTGTAAATCAATCTATTTTAGCCCATCTAAGTTAACCACCTTGTATT
>PVLD010010040.1:44711-73072 GCA_004027595.1 Dinomys branickii | reverse complement strand
CGCTTCCTTCATGGACCTTCCCTCTCCAACCTGGCACCCAAAGTTCCTCGTTATAAAATGATTCTCACATCTCACTACGCCTAAGCATAGCACGAGCTTATTAAACTATAAACATCAGAGGCCGCTGTCTCTCTTCCAAGATTCTGTTTCGGGGGGAAGAACACCGCTTTAAAATGTAAGTCTAGCTACGTTTTTGCTTAAAATGTTTTTCCTGTGTATCACTTTGTTAGAATAAAACCCAAGTACTGTGAACTTGTCTTACAAGGTTCTTTAAGATCTGGACTGAAGACAGGCGTGGTGGGACGAGCTTGTAATCCCAGCACTCTGAAAGGCTGAGACAGAAGGATCGTAAATTCAGGCCTGGGCACCTCTGAGACCTTCTCTCCAAAAAGCAAAAACAAACAAAAACAGGGCTGAGACTCCTCTATTCCCGCCTCACTTTCTTGCCTTCCTGTGTTCTAGTCACATTAAACACCACGTCCTCCAACTCAACACACAAGCCATCCCTCTCAAACCTTCTCCCTACTCTTCCCTCCCCCCAGTTTAGAAAACCACCTGGCTAACTCCTACTCATTCTTCAGGGCCCTAGTTAAACATCTCCTTCTGTGTTTCCAAGTAATCCAGGGCCACTCAGATGCCACTGCCATGTGCTCCTGATGTGCCCTATGCCTCTAATATCACAGGCCTATCAAACATAATCCATCCTTCCCTCTCGAACCCAGACTGTAAACTGCACAAGGGAAGAGCACCGTCTCTCAGCGAGTGCTATTACAGTCTTGGTACAAAGCAGGCACTTAGGAAAAGAAAAAGTCCCTTTGTCCTCTAGTCCCTGCTCATCAATGTGCCTTTCTCTCTGGTACACAAATGGTCCCAAAGATGCTCTCCTGACAGCAAACCATTTTCAAGTTCCCAAACACTGAATCTTCTCTTCTGCCTCCATGCTTTCTTACCTGTTTTGCCCACCCTGGGGCAGGTACTGCCCAGCTTACTCTGTCCTATGATGGATTTAATTCCCAGCCACAACTCCCTGGCTATCCCTGTGGTTGTCACCAAGCCATGTGATAGCGCTGAGAGGGAGCAGGCCCGAGAGACGAGAAACATCAGAATTATGGCTGGAGGGAAATCTGGAGAGCTAGACTTCATGATTAGAGATGACAATGAAATTAGCAACACCTGGCCCAGTGGTCCCAGACAGGCATCAGATGCACAAGTGGGTGATGAGAACAGCCTGACCCACATTTCCGGGAGTGCCTTTGTTCTGTGTTAAAAATTACAGATAAGGATGAGGATGTAGCTCAGCAGCACAGCACCAGCCTGGCAAGTGCAAGATCCTGAGTTTGATTTCTGGTACCACACCAAAATAAAAAATACAGCTAAGCTTTAGTTAATGATGCTCTCCATATGCTCCTGCTACCTGCCTCACTTCCCTCCTGGACCAATCTTAGCTAAATGACTAGATTTGTAATACATGTCAATAGTAGGCTGACCCCAAAGCTATCCATGTTGTGAAATATCCTTGGACAAGCCAGGTGTGGTAGTGCACACCTGTACTCCCAGCACTCAGGAGGCTGAGGCAAAATGACTGCTGTGAGTTGAAGGCCAGCCTGAGCTACATTAAGCAGGTTCAAGGGGAGCCTGCACTACATAGCAAAACCTTGTCTCAAAACAACAAAAAATAAAATAAAGTAAATCCTTGGACAAAGAGCCTCAGGGGCCACCCACCTTTGGTACCTCTCCTATCTCTCAGAAGCTTTCAGTTTTCCTCCCTTTAACCTCCTTTGTCCTCATATCCATTCTTCACTATCAGGAGACACAAAGTACCACATGTGACATCTAATAGTTGGAAGTTACCTTCCCCATGACAATATGACTGCCTGAGTGTAGGACTTCCTTGACTTGTAAGATTCCTAAAAATAGGAATATGTATCATAGCGAGCACCACTGCATCTCCAAGGACTTAACAGAGTTTGAGATGTTTTAACAGTTCTATAGTTTATAGAATAGGCCAGGCATGGGGGCACACACCTGTAATTCCAGCACTCAGGAGGCTGAGACAGGAGAATTGCTCCAAGTTCAAGGCCAGCCATAGTGAGTCTGAGGCCAGACTGAACTACATAGCATAGACCCTGTCTCAAAAAACACAGAAATTTATACAAGAAACTTCTGACCCTTAATCCAATTATCCTTGCATTTTGCACAGTGACTGAAACCCAGAACTCAGGACTCCAATCAAGAAAAGTATAGGACAAAAAAAAAAAAAAAAAAAAAAGTGTAGGACAAACAGCCATTCTGATGCCATCTGTAATTATTTATCTCGTCAAGTAAGATCACAGAAGACTTCTGTTGGGAAATTTTCTCCTACAGACAGAAAACACTCCCCATAAAGTGAGAGATGCTTTTGCCACAAATCACTCAGAATCGTGTCCTTGCAAAATCTTCAGATATTCTTGAAAAAAAAAAAAAAAAAACCCAACCAGATGGCATCTCAACCCAGTCAGTATAAAATGAACCTCAAATATCTCATGAAGGACTTCACAGTGTTCTTTTTCTTATTTAGAACCTTATTTTCTTCAAATAGGGACAGGTGTCAACTACTATGGAACAGTAAGACACCTGTAGCTTGAAAGGGTGTGGCCCAGGTTTCCACCATTCACTGAGCAAAATGTTTCCCTATGTTTTTAAGAAACACAAATGTGAGCTGGGCACGGTGGTGCACACCTGTTATCCCAGCAGGGGAGGCTGAAGCAGGAGGGTTGATGTGAGTTCAAGGCTGGCCTAGGCTATATAATGAGTCTTAAAAGGCCAGCCCAGACCCTGTCTCAAAAGACAAAACAACAAAAAGAAATATAAATGAAGAATGCACAAGAAAACAAACAAGTAGATCAGGGTATACCACACATGTGCACATTTGGATATCACATATGTGTACATGCTTTTAAAACACGTTTTCCAACATATAACACAGACAAAAAGAACCTATTGCACTCACTTCTGAATCTTCTGCACTTTCATAATCCGAGAGAACGGCTGAAAGAAAACAAATACATGAAAGAAAGAAAAACAGCAAAAATCATTATACTTATGTTCCTGACTAGTTAGCGTGGGTCAGGCTAAAACTCTCAATTCTGACATCAGTCTAGGAGGCGGATAAAATTATAGTCTCCAGGTAGAGATGGGGAAAAGGCCCGGCCAAGGGTGACTGACTGGGCCAGGACCACAGCGCCAAAACATACGCTCTCAACCAACCACTCAGTCACAGAGCCCAGCCCCGGCATCCTCCTCAGTACGAGCCTGGGAGATGCTTCATCATGGGGACAGGTACTCGCGTTTCCCAGCGAGACGGCTCCTGCCGAGATGGGGCAAAGGAGGATACTCACCATCGCCTTCCATGCCATCTTCGCTCTCCTAAGGAGAAGACATGGGTTAGTGCTGATGGCCAGAAGCGGGGCGGACAATAAAGAAACGCAGGCGGAGCGCGAAACACAACACAAGATGGTCGAACGGGGAGAAGGGAAGGCGAACCGTAACCAACTTCAGCCGAGGGATGCCGGTCTCTTCGTCTCCTCCCCCAGCTCCCCAGAGACACCCGCTTCCCACCCGCAGCAGCTCTGCGATCTCCCGGGGACCCGGCCCCGCCTTCCAGCGGGGTCTGCCGCGCTGCACGCTCGCCGGGCCCTGAGGACCCTGAGGCCCGGCCCCGCCCGCCGCGCCCCGCCCACTCACACACTCCGACTCCTCGGCGCTCTTGGCGCCCCCGCTCTCCATCCGCCGCAAGTGAAGAGCCCCGGAGCGGCCGACGCGCTGCGAGGGCAGGGAGCCGCTGCCGCCGCCGCCGCTCCCGCTGCAGCTCCCACCTCCCCGCGCCAAGGAGCCACCGCTGTCTGAGCCCGAAGCTCCAGACTCCTCGTCCTCTGTGTCTTGGGAAGCGCGCTGCCGCCGCCGGTCCGCCATTTTGCGGAGAACGGCCGCCGCCGACCAGCTCCGACGCACCACGCCTATCGCAGAGGCTGCCGGGAGGCTCGGGTGCCCATCCCGGCATGCCTCGCAGTCTGCGCCGGTTCACACCCTCCTCTCTTTTGAGGGGCGGGGCTGCGCCATGCGGCACGTTGTCAGGCGAGCGGGATGACGTGGTGGGTGATGTCAGGGGCGTGGCGCGGCGGCCGACTTCCCGGGGCGGGCGCGGGGCGCGAGAACCCGGGCTCCCGTATTCTGCTTGGATCCCTGGCCCGGCCATCTTGGACTTTCCTAACGGCCGCTCTTGGCCCAGCGCCACTGAAACACGGGAGCCGTTTCTCTGGCTTGTTTCTATTTCTTGTTTACCCCTACGTTTGAGGCAAAGCATTTTATTAATTAATTTGCTTGATAAGATCCTAAATCAAGGTGAACCTCTAAAGCCATAGTGCTGCGTCAGATTTGCCACACCAGCCAGAGTGAAGGAGCAGTTGTCCACTGCCCGGTCCCGTTAAGACAGGACCTGCTGTTGCAGCGTGACCTATTATTTCCTCTCCCCTGTCTTTCGACCCCAGCCGGCACCTCCTGCGAATGCAGGCTGGTATGATGCTTTTACTGATAGTAGAACCGCCTTAAAGAGAAACCAGTGTTCAGTCCAAAATCTTGACTCTTAAGGGGTACTAGCGAGATAGCTTTGATTACGGAAGGGGCTGGGCGTGGCGGGGCACGCCTGTAATCCCAGCACTTGAGAGGCTGAGGCCAGAGGATTGTTGTGAGTTCGAGACCAGCCTGGCCTACAAAGTGAGCTCAAGGCCAGCCTTAACTGCATAGCAAGACCCTGTTTCAAAAATACAAAAAAAAGGGAAAAAAAGATTATGGCAAGATATTTGGCAATAAAAAAAAGTGCATCCTCCTTGGAACATAACAAGGACATACAAGATACGTGAGCCCAATTATCTGTGCACCTACTGAGAGCACAGTAATGTCAGATAAAGGTTAAGGTTAAGGCTACTGCCCAGAATTCCATGCTTGTATTTTTATAAATGGTATGGTTAAGGACCCTGTTAAACAATTTAGAAGGAATTATGAATGCCTTCAGAGACTGAATCAGGATTCAAACAATTTCAACTGGTTAAACAGGTGGCTGAAAGTAACAACTTTCTAAGTCCAACTAACTCTAAAAACCAACTCAGTTCAAAATGATGATTTAGGAAGTGCTGAAAACAACCTAGAGACTCCTATCGATCGGTGCCAATACAGCTGCCAAGCGTAACGTCTAACTAAAGAAAGGGACGGTCAGCCACTGTCCTTCAGTCCTTTTCTCTGAGTCCAGCTTTTGAATGGGCATGGATAAACTGTTCTGTCAGGCAACTGAAATTTCAGAATCATTTCTTCTGAGGAGCAACTGAGATCCTCATCAAGATCCTCCTCAAGAGCTCGAGATGAACAGAGGCCTTGGACATTGCCACAGCCATCTTAACTGTCAGAACTCTGAGCAAAGGAAGGGGTCGATCTGTTTTCTTCATCCTGGAAGGCAACAGCAAAAACAAATGGGTTCAAATTACAAGAAATGCCCAGTGTGGTGGCGCCCGCCTGTAATCCCAGCACTCAGGAGGCTGAAGCAGGAGGATCACTGTGAGTTCAAGACCAGCCTGGGCTACAAAAGTGAGCTCAAGGCCAGCCTGAACTGCACAGTGAGACCTGGTCTCAAAAACACAATCAATCAATCAGTCAATCAATCAATAAAAGTTGCCAATTACGTGAGAGAGCACTCTGGACAAAGAGGGATGGAACATATACAGCACTCAGACACAAACGTGTACCTTGTAGAAAGGGGGAATATGTGCTATTTTTGTTACTGAAATGATTTTCTTCCAATCTTTCAAGTATTTAGGCAGAATTATTTAATATGTCCCAACAAATTAATAAATTGAAGCAGAAGTTCAAAAATTAACAGCCACAATAGTTTATTTACAATTGAACTCTTTATAAGATATTTACAAGACAACCAATTTTACACATCAGAAATGGTATCAAAAGTATGAATTACAACACAGACAACAATATGAAATGGGCATAAAACAAAGTTGAAGTGGAGAGACAAGCAATTTCTCTTTAATTTATTAACACTAGCTTAAACTTTGTTAAAGAAAAAAACAACAATGTTTTAGGAGAACTGCAGGGCCTTCAGTTGAAGATTGAATTTCACAGTGTTGTATCCCATGTAGGGAAAAATAAGATTAATTTTCCCCCCACGCTCTCACACACTGTAACTTCAACTCTTGGAACTTTGCTCTGACCTCCTTCTCAACAAACAGCGACATACCCAAGTCAAAGGAGAACTGATCTAGAAGTGGGACAGTAACATAGGAGGTCCTCGGGGAAGGGAGAACAGAGGAAAAAGAATCCACTTAAGTCTGGCCAGATAGCACCTCATGGATTCCTCTCAGTCTAAATTAAGTTCAGTGTCTGAGGAGTCCCTTGTGTAGGGCAAAAACATGAAGGTAAAAATTTGCTAACCATACCCAAACTTAGGAACTTAACAAAGGCTGAAATCAAGAAGAGACAGCAGATCGTAAAGAGACACTGATTGGGTGGTTTTGTTTTTGGGGCACGTTATAAAGGAACAAAACATAGGTCAGCGTAGGAACACGAAACAGCTTGTCACGTTAAAATAATGGAGAACAAAGAAAACCTGGCCCAGTTTTTCTAGAAATCTTGTCCTCAAGGTGTGAGATGAGAGCCCCTAGTGGAGTAAGTCCTATTTCTATGTCCTTGCTGCAGTGAAGCTTACAGCAGGTTCCTTTACAGAGAGCCCCTCTCCTAAGCAGATGGGAGTTACAAATGAAAACCCACAGCCACACTCACACGCTCGCACACACACACACACACACGAGAAATAAGAGCAGCAAGGTCACCCAAGAACACTACACGTGCTGCCGCGGGAGCACACAGCGACACCTCACAGAAAGCGTTGGCAGTGGGCGCCCCGCGGAACTTCGCTTCTCTTCCCACAGCGGTCACCAGTTTTCTCACGCTCCACCAGTGGGCCGGCCACACACCCTACATACCTTGGCTTCTCCTCTAAAAGTGCTAATAATCTGGGGACATCTTCTCTTCAAGGATAAAAGCCCCTACTTGTTTTCACACAATAGTCCTGAAAACTAACGAAAGGCAATTCCTATATAGTTAAGACCAGAGGTCTTGGCTCTATTTTCCTTCCAGATAGTTAACCGGGATCTTACACTGAGACCAGAGTGGCCTGGGAGTGCTGTCCTGAAAAAAATTTTTTTTTTTTTTTTTTTAACAAAACGGGCAAGGGAAGGGGACCAAGATGATACACATACAAATCTATTTTTACAAAGTGAATGGAGAAGCTCATCAGATACAGCTGTTGGTTTCAAGATGTAGACATTTGCCAGCCAAAGGAAGCACGCACTTCTTCACTCCCCGCCCACCCTGCCCAAACCTCCACTCCACCAAGAGCTCAGCTACAAGATAAACCCTGACTAAGGAACACTCGAGAAGTGATGTGACAAGGACATCCGTATGGGTCCGACACGCTGTCCCTGAAGGACAACTGCTTCTGAAACTAACATCCCCGTTTTCTGTTCCAGAGATTTTATATTCCAAGGAGTTGGGGAAGAATATTAGTCACCTATTAACTAAGAAAACAATCAATACCCTTCCCACCTGGCTAGGCCAAGGAACAGCTTTAGGAGAACAGCTGCCGTTTTAGACACTTGCCCACCAACTCTCAGCTCCTTCCTACTCGGAGACGACGACTTGCTCATCACTTCACTTGGTAAGTCCCATCTGGTCCTAACGCTCACAGTGAGACTAAAACCACTATACCCCAAGTACCCGGAGCAAGAAGAGTGCCAGGCAGCCCCAGATCCCAAGCACTGGTCTGCTTATCTTCCTTGTGTCTCAGGAAGGGCACCCTTGTACCCCTTTGATATAGGCAAATGCATAGAACCGCACCCTGAAACTTCCAAATCTGCCATCCTACAGATTTAGCTTGAGAGCTCACTTCCCCCAAAAGGGAAAAGAATCCCAATGCCCCTCCGTAATTCACAGTTAGCCCAATGGAAGAGTTTTTGACAACAAAACAAATCAAGGCGTGCAGGAGGGCACTGTCAGCGAATGGTAACATACGTGAGCACACAGGTCACACATACAGGTCTCCGCCACTCTCTCGGAATGGCATGCTACAGCTATCTGAAGACAGAGGGTTCTGCGGCACAGCTATTTCCTGCACGTCCGGTGAGGGGTTTGCTTCTTCTGGATCTCCAACCTGCATCGGCTACGCTCATCCAACCAGGGCAGCTCAAAATTCCTGATAAAAAAGGAGGAAATCAACTAGCATGACTAGAAGAGATTCGCTATGTATGTACCAGTAACTCCAAAGAAAATATGTCCCTCCCACTTACGGCCCTGGCTCCTGTGTTTCAACTCTGGGCTGTCCTTCCTGCCTCAAAGCCACAGTAATAGTCAGTGTATCACCGAGGTGATGGAATAATCTATCTCAAACTCAAAAAGCATCCTAATCCTTGGTTTAGGCATCTCACCACTACAAAAGCTATTGCCCGTGTACCTTCACTTTTATCAAAGAATCATGGCAAGCTGGGCGTGGTGCCAACATGCTTGTAAACCCCAGCTACTTGGGAGGCTGAGGCAGGAGAATTCCAAGTTCAAAGTCAGCCTAGGCATCTCAGCAAGACTGTCTCAAAAACAAAAACGATTGAGGGCCAGGCGGGGTGGTGCACATCTGTAACCCCGGCACTTGGGAGGTTGTGGCAGCTGTGAGTTTGAAGCCAGCCTGGACTCTACATAGTGAGCTCAAGGCCAGCCTGAACTGCACAGTGAGAAGCTCTGTGGTAGAATGCCTTTAGGTTTAGTCCTCAATACCAAACAAACAAGTAATAACAATTTCCCTTAAACCACCTGGTTCTACTTTTGAGTGAAATGCAGGTAACCTAAGAGGGAGGAAGGAAACTTCTTACTTTTGTACTTACCGTGGAGTTAGTTTTGGCAATGGTCGTCCAAATGCTACAACAGGCAAGAAGGGGGTAATCATCAAACTTTCAACTATGGAGAGAGCCAAACGGGACCTTGTTAGTGCCACAGGTGAGGTATGTCTGGCAACTACACTGGCTCCGAAGTATAATCTGCCTATGCACAAGCAGCACCTAGGAGCTTTACACCATTTTCTTCTTTGAAAACCTTTTCTAGACAGCAAAACTTACCATCATCTGGCTCAGGGAAAAATGAGGTAACCTCAGGCTCAGATTCCTGAATCCCTTTCTTTTTGTACATTCTGAGCTGTAGTCGCTGTAAAATTCTTTGTTCCCTGATCCTCTGAATATCCCACCTGGCAAAAAGCAGACAAACAAAACAAACAAACCTAACATTATTGCTTACCCAAAACTTGCGCTGTAAAAGAAAGCCCCACAAACCCAAGGAGCTGGGAGGAAGCCTGCAGACAGGTCTGGCTGGGGTCAAGGGAGCAGACTGCATGGGGAAGCTGGAGGTTGTTAGGCCCAGCAGTCTGGGTCACAGCCTGGCGGCCCACAGTGCATGTGAGGAAGGGCACACGTGGAGAAACAGCAGCCAAACATGTTCAGCTGTGACTACCACTTCCAAGGAGCCAACTGGGATGCCAGCAACAGAAGCCCTTAAGGGGCCTGGGACCCTGCACAGCCTGAGAGGGAGACAGGTCCCAGCATGAACAGCCTGGCCTTACCTTTTCCTTCTCTTCTCATCCAGCTCTAGTTTTGCGTGCCGCTTCGAGAACACACTGTCATCCAGGTTCTGTGGAGAAACGGGAGAGAAGCCGTTCATCACCATGTGACAGGCACATGCTAACTTCCAACATCCGGGGATACAAGGTCCTTCACTTCTAAGCTCTCCTTCAATCTGTCAGCTCTGCGGAAACCCTGTGAACATTCTTGTAACAGAATCAATGCAGGTACCTTTCACACCCCCAACTTTTGAGGTTCTCAAATTTCAAAATCATTCTGGTAACTCTCCAAGGTAAAAGTTACATCAAACTGAAACACCCCTCAGATTGCCAGAAGCCCTTTCCACCTCCATACTTTATAAGGATCTAAATTCACAATGTCAAATTTTAGCCAGGGATATAGCTCAGTGGCACAAGTGCCTGCCTGGCAAGTGCAAGGTCCCGAGTTTGACTCCCAGTACAGGGAATAAAAAAAAAAAAAAAAAAAAACCAAACCAAACAAATTTTAAAACCAGGTGTGATAACTGGGTGTGGTGGCACACACCTATAATCCCAGCACTTGGGGAGGCTGAGGCAGAATTGTTGCAAGTTTGAGACTAGCCTGAATTACAAAGTAAGCTCAAGGCCAGCCTGAACTGCATAGCGAGACCCCATCTCGAAAAGATAAAAACAAACAAATAAAAGAACAGGTGCGGTGGAACATGACTATAAACCCAACTGAGGAAGTCAGGAGGCTAAGACAGGATGACCACAAGTTCAAGACCAGTCTGGGCAACTTACCCAGACCCTGTCTCAAAGTAAAAAACAATGCTGCACATGGTGGCACACACCTGTAATCCTACCATTCAGCCAGTAGAGGTAGGAGGATTGCTGTGAGTTCAGGGCCAGCCTGGGCTACACAATGAGTTCAAGGCCAGCCTTCAACTACATGGGAAGACCCTGCCTCAAAAATAAATAAATAAACAAACAAACAAACAAATAAGTAAGTAAGGGCTAGGGATGTACAGCACCCCTGGGTTTGATCCCTAGTTCTGGGAAGACAAAACTTTCTAAAGTGAAATGAGCGTAGCATAAAAATTTTTGTTGCTGAGTAGCACACACGACATTTTTTATTTAGCACGAAACCCACCTTTGTTTTGAACCCTATCTAGCTACTTGTTTTTGATCAACAATGACTCACTCTGGATCTCACTTTTTTTTTTTTTAATGTGCAACATGTGATGAAAAATACGGTGAATGTTGCTGCCAGGTACCATTCAATAGAAGATTGTGAAAACAACCCATTTAACCCAGGTGTGGCGGCGCACTCCTGTAACCCCAAGGGAGTAACACAAGTCCAACTTACCAGGTCTGGCAGCGCGGATGACATCTGGCTCCTCCCCAAAGCCAAAATGACCATGAGAGGTAAGTGTTTTGAATCTGTACAGGACACTGAGGCAGCCATGACAGCCCAACTAAAGACACTCAGGAAAGAGGACTTTGAGGGCTGCTGCAGCAAGTGGGAAGAGTGATGGGACAAGGGTATTTGAAGGAAGAACGAGTATTTTAAGGGAGATTAATGGAAATGTGCCTTTTACTGTGATAATTTTTTTGTTTTCTTTGAGACAGTCTCCCTATGAAGTTCAGGCTGGCCTTCAGCTCAGTTTGTAGTCCAGGCTGGCCTCAAATTTCCAGCACTCCTCCCAACTCAGCCTCCCGAGTGCTGGGATTAGAGGTGTGCAACATCATACCTGGCTTCACCGTTACTTTTCAACCACATCTTGGATTAAATGAAGAAAATAGAGTAGATAATCCCTCAAATGCCTTCCTGGGCATCTGAGCGCTATTTGAGTACGGGCTTTTTTTGTTTTACACTGAGATGATCCTTTCCTGTGCTATTTAATCCTCTGTACATAGCACTGTAACATAGCCAAGACACACCTCTTTTTTTTCGCACCTTTTTGAGACAGGGTCTCACTAGCCTTGAGCTCACTTTGTAGCCCCGGCTGGTCTTGAACTTGCAACGATCCTCCTGCCTCAGCCTCCTGGAGTGTTGGGATTACAGGCGTGCGCCACTATGCCCGGCCCACCTCATCTTTTTTGAGACAGGCTTTCCCTGTATTGCCCAAGTTGGCCTCAAACCCCTGGACTCAAGCAATCCTGCTGCCAAGTAGCTGGGACTCTAAGGGTGTACCACCACACCCAGACTGGACACCTCCATTCCTCTTAACTTTTTACTCCTGTTGACAGCTCTTGGGCTCTTACCTCCAAAAGGTCTGAAGGATTTGGATCCCTTAGAGGTTCTACTGAGTGGTCCCTCCAAGAAGGAACTGAAAGAAAAAAAGAAAGACAAAGGAAGAGAGGAGGGGTGGAACCACCCTTAAATCCAAGAGTGCGCGACCCTCCAGCTGCTCCCTAGGACAAGAGGTCACTCCCCAACACGACAAAGTTACCAAGCGATAGGAATCCATTCTATGGCCTCGCCTGAAGCCGTGCTCAGTGTCCTCGCTATGGTATAAAAGAACCTAAAATGCATTGCCGTCTGCCCAACTCAGGATCACAAAACACCCTAAGCCAATACCTGACCATTCCTACAATGGACGCTACTGCGGTTCCTGAAAAACAACTGAAATGGTCATTTTGGTCTACGGGAGTGGAATTGATCAAACGCCACGGAATCTCACTCTCCCACATCCGACAGATGGGGACCGTGGCTCCCAACCATCCACCGTCCTCCCCGCCCCCGCCCAGGCCCCGCCAGCACAAATCCTATTCTACTCACCAGCCAAGACTGAAGTTTCTCCTGCAACACTTGATGGCATCAGACACCCTGAATAATGCAGGAAAGAAGAATCATCTCAGTGTAAAAAGAAAAAAAGCCCATACCCAAAGTGGAGGAAAGGAGCATCACTGAAGTTCTCAGTAGGAGCCATTTTGGTTTTTGAGTTGTTCTTTTGAGAATTTCTCTCTGGGGGAGGGGAAGAGGGAACAACAGACAAAAGAAAAGAAAATAAGCCCACCACTTTTTTTTTACACTGAGACGACTTCTTTTCTTCATTATTTAGGGTGGTTTCCCTGCAACAGTTGATGGCCAAGGGTATCAAACCTTAAACTCAGAACATGGCAGGTGAGTAAAAGTTGACCCTATTTTTCAAATAAAAGATCAGTGTTCTCAAAACTTACATATGTGGTCTTCTTCAACGCCCCCTCCTCCCTCCAAACAAACTACGCCTTGCTGGTCCAGCCTGAACAACATGCACCGAGACTGGGGCTTCCTCAGAACAAGCCACTGACTTCCTCTTGAGACAGGGGCTTCACGAGTAAGGGCTCCCACACGGACACGGGTAACCGAGACTCCGCGAGGGCTCAGCTCGCCCCGGTCACACGCCCTCACAGGGTTACACCCGCAATCTCGGAAGGGTCGGCAGTTTGCCTGACTAGGGCGGACAGGGTTTTCAGAAAGAGCCAGTCACACAGAAGAGCTCCGGACCAAGCCATTTCCCCATTCCAGATGGGAAGTTGCTTCATGGTTTCTCTTAAGTTGTTACACAGCATTGCCACAGCAGCAAAAGAGTTAATCCTTAAGAATGAACCTGTTCCACTGACTGAACCAACAAAAAAATCGGCACCTACATGAGGGTCCTGCGCTACTCCTGGACTCGTGTGAGGCCTAACAACTGTTAGATAATTCATCTATCTTCCCACTGAATTTTGTCACCAGCACAACCAAACAAAGCCTGGAGAATGCGCTCATCTCATTGGAATGGGTTCCTATCCCCATCCCTGCCAGCCCAAGGCACTCCGGCCCGAGGCTCTATCCAAGAAGGCTTCCCACTACCACCCCAGAGCACCCAGAGTGACTGTCACAGACTAACAGGACACTACTGCAGACACAGTCCAGTTACTGGCTGATGTAGGAGATAAAGGAGGATCTCTGTGTGGGAGCCATAAAGAAAACCAAAACACCAGGGAATGAAGACCAACGTCCCACACCCCACACCCTCCCCAAGCGGCTTAGATACCCCAAGGTAGTCCTTATTGTTTGAAAAATAGTTTGTAGACCATTTTATTTAAATATATGAACAATGAATGGGCTACTGCAATCAAGTAAACTCTTCACATTTTAGAGCCTTTGTGAAGCAGAGTAGTATAGAGTAAGACTGCTGGTCTTTGGCAGATTCCTCCTGCCCCCAGACCGGGACACAGAGATACAGATGAATGTTTATATAGTGGAAGGCGGAGGCCCAGGTGAAATGCCCCACCCCAAGCTGGATCCCCAACCAAAAAGGACCAGTGGCCCCTGAGAGCCCCAAAGACCGCCCTCCCAGGTTTCACACAGTATCAAGCGCAGGAACAGTCGTGCACGGCACAGCGTAAGTTCTATGCATTCCCAGCACAGAAAACCCTTCTTTCAGAGGGCATGCAAGTTGCCGGAGAACACACCCCGAGTCTGGTGCTCTTGTGACGAGCAACTTACTGGCAAACACATCTCCCAGGTTGTAAGCAGGCAAACACATTGAGCACACCTTGCTGTGATTCCATCTATTTGCAATGCCTGCACAGTGTCTGTCTCTGGCTGTTAACTTACTCGTTCTTGACAGAACTCTGCTTTATCGATTGCACTTTTTAAAAAATGCCAAAGGCATTTTCACACTTGTTAGCTTGACCTCCACCACTAGGGTATAAGAGCAAGTGTTCTCTATGCCTTACTTGCTACAGTCTCCTCCTTCTTTGGAGAGGATTCCCGTAATGGTAACGGTGACGGGGGAGGCTGGTGCCAACGACACAAATACATTTCTGTGGTGGAAAGGTATGGCAGATCCTCGGTCTCGCTGGGGAAGGCTTTCTCCTTGGGCTGGGCGCCGGGTCCCTTCTGGGGAGTGCAGAGTCTTGGTGGGGTGTCCACTGAAGGCCGGGGCTTTTCTGGGGTTTCTTGGCTCCTCAATTCACGTCTACAGACAGTTTCAGATAAGGAACCACAGGGTTCCTCTTTAATGGGTGAGTGCTTAGGAGTTTTTGTTTTGACTTTTGAAAATTCAGGAGCCAGCTTTTTAACAGGAGTCTTTCTTTCTGTACTTCCAAATGAGGTTTTCCTATTAGATGGGAAGAAAATGTTATAAAGTTGATTCATGAATAAAATCTAGGCTGAATACGTTCTGGGGCAAGACAACTCATTTGTTCCCTTGCCCCCAAATGACCAGTACTCAAGGCACCTGATTCTCTGATGCTCATCTGGAAGCCATGAGCAGAAACAGCCTCACACTTAAAGCACACAGAACAGGCCTCCGGTAAACTGTGGTACTAGGGATCGAATCCAGAGCCTTGGCACTGAGCTGTATCCCCAGCCCTTTTTAAAACACTTTTTGAGACAGAGTCTTGCTAAATTGCTTGGGCTCGGGTTGAACTTGTGATCCTCCTGCCTCAGCCGTCCAGAGCGCTGGGATGACAGGCGTGCGCCACCATGCCCAGGAGTAAACAAGTACTGAATGGTACATTTCAGTGCTTCACACTCTCTAGTAATATTCTGTTACCAACTACATTAAGAAACGCTTCTAATTTACTCAGTCTTCTACTTCTTAATTCCAAGTCCTTAATATTCAGAGTCCTTAGTCCTTAATTTATTCAAAGTCCTACTCTGTGATGCTTCATCCCTGAAAACCAGAAACTGGCCTCTTACCCCCAACTCTGGAGCATATTAATTACAATCCCTAGTTTTTCTTGCTGCCCACCGGCTCACTCTCCTCCCCGTTTCTTATCCTTTTGACAGCCTCAGTTATGCACTGGAAAACCATCTCCTTCAAGTCCAAGGTACCAACTCAGAATACTCCTTACTATTGCGGAATCTTTAATAGCACGGTTCTCATCAGTATACTGCATACTTTAGTGCATTGAATTCTGAGTTTTCAAAATTTTCACTTATCCTTACAGTCTAATTTCTTTCTTTTTTTTTTTTTTTGCGGTACTGGGGATTGAACTCAGGACCCTGCGCTTGCTAGGCAAGCGCTTATTCCACTGAGCTATATCCCCAGCCCCAGTCTAATTTCTTGCATCTGAGGACAGTTACACATTACTTTCTGATGTCTTTCAGTGCCTAACCTGAACTACTCTATAGTTTGAAGAAAACACAGGTGTTGCACCAGTTGCCCATTCTTCCTGGTGTACTCTGTCCTCTGTAATGAATACTGGATCGGAGGCTTCTATGGGCTTTTCACAGGCCGCAAGGATGTTTCAAGACAGTTTCTCAGCACAGAAAACTATGTAATTCAGGCTGTGGTTGCTATAAAACCAATCCATAAGCCCCAGTCCCCTACCCCTGGTCTGCGGTAACAAAGGTCCTCCTCATGTCCACACAGCACAACCGCGTTATCCGCACACCTTTTGTGTCCCTTTCCACTGCGCCCACATGAGAAAGGCTTGGGAGCCAGAGGCTGGGCCGTCTCGGAGAGCTCTGGCGGGCACTCCAGGTTAAGTTTCTCAGAGAGCTCTGTCTCCTCTCTCTCCTCAGTCTCATAGCCCTGAAACAGCCTGTGCCTTTCCTTCTCGGTATCCTTCTTTACCAGCTGCATCCGTCTCTCCATTCGTTCAATCCGAGCAATGAGCTACAAGAGAGGGTGGCAAAACGCAGACTTAGCACAGAACAATTAAACAGCCTTTTAGCCCGTTTAGGGACCGCACAGGCTCCAGCATCTTTTTGTGGCCCCTATCAATTCAACCACATATCCCCCCCCCGACCCCCTGCCAGGGATCAAAGCCAGGGCCCTGCACAGGCTAGGCCAGTGCTACACCTCACTGGTATGCCCCCCACCCAATTCAACTTTTTTTAAATTATCAGACATTAATCTGAATGGTTTTCCTGAAGCACTATAGGGAAGCCAAGGTACAGAGCTTAATTTCAGGGGCTAACCAAGATGGGACGAGGCCTGGGGGAATTTGCAGTTCATTCTTCTGAAAGCAGATCCACTCCACTGGGAGGGGCCATAGAGGGTCTTTTAATGCCGTGGTCTTGTCTCTGCTGCTGCTGTTCAAGTAGCTCATAGTCAGTTTGGGAATTTCCAGATTTAACCTTATATATGTTGTTCACTTTATTTTTTGGTGACGCTGGGGGTAGAATTCCAGGCCTGTCACTTACACTAAGCAAAGCCCTCCGTGCTACACCCCCAACCCTATCTTCTCTTAAGAGGTCCTAAGACTGTCTACATTCCATCTCCATGGTCTAACTTCTTCCCCCAAACTCTGTACACAATGGCAACATCTAAACAGTGCTCTGAGAGGGGATTACAAGCTCACACAGTGTCACCAGGGACAGAGTGTTACTTGAAAGAGGTATGTTTGTGCGGGGCAAGGCAAGGACTTCTAAAGCAATGAACACTCCATGTCAAAAGATGAGAACAGACATCAGAATACACAGCCCACAGACGTGACTTACACACATTGCCTTACATTTAAAGTATAGAGAAAAAATATAGAGCTACTTCTTTAAGTATTCCTTAAAACCAAATGCTTTTCACTCTAATTAAAAAGAACTACATACTGAGCCAAAATGGAAGCCTACTGCCATTACAAACTTCCTGTTAACTCAGTTTTGAGAAAAAGTGCCAGCTGTGCCACCTGCACCACTCTACTACAAGGATCTTGGCTGCATGAAGGCAGAGCTGTTGTCATCCACTGCATAGATTTCAGCAGAGGCCAAACCACCACAGGAATAAAAGAAACAAGCTCCAGCCACACTCAGACTGCAATACACAGCAGAGGCCTTTGCTGCCAAGTTCAAACCTATGCTATCCTTACCTCACCCCAGCCCCTGCTCAGGGAACCCTGCAGAGGGCTCAGCAGCACCCTCACCACCAGCAGGGAAAACTCCTTCTCCGCCAGGCTCCCATCCCATTCCTCCCTATCTGTTTTGATTCACAGCCTCGGCATTACTTAACCTCGGGTTGTGGGTGACATTTCCTGGATCCCTTCTCCCTCACTGGCCCTCCGCTTCCCGCCCCCTGCCCATGTAAGGAGATGATGTTGCAATTACAGTACCATCGCACCCCTAGACTGCAGTACAGTGGCTGAGCAGTGCCACCTCCATGTTGAGTAACTTCCACACATCAGCACCGTGGGGGATTTTAACGAGGGCTGCCCGTCTCCCGCTCCACCTTGCAGAACACACTCTCCAATAAGACCGCTGCCTGGTGCGATTCATTTGGAAGGCAAACAAAATGAATAGCCCTCTGCTCCCTCGCTTAGCCCTTGGCACACACAACGAGACAGAGAGACAGGAGAGAGACAGACATACAGGCAGTGGCACGGAGAGACAGAGACAGAGGCTGCTGCAGCCTGACGACAATTGTAGAAACCATGTTTATTTGTAGGCAGCTGAAAGGTGGCTAGCAGGGAACACCCCACCGCCCAGCTTCCAAAGCAGCACCTCTAGAGCAGAGGTTCCCTGACTTCTGCCACAGCAGCAACAAACCAGTGCAGTCGTGCTCCTCACAAGTACAAAGAATTCGTAAGCGACCGCCCTACCACTGAGGTTCTCAAACAGGGATGGGTGCTACTTGGGGCACAGAACGAGCTTAGTTTGTCCTGATGCCTGAAAACCTTCCAGTTGCAAACACCGCGCATGTACTACAAACCTACCGGGTGGGTCGTATTTAGAACCCAGGTCCCTATTACAACTCCAAAATCAAAGGCTCTAATTGGGTAGCAGCATTGTGGAAGGTGAAAGAGGACTCCACAGAAAGTCACCTCTCCCTCTGCCCCCTCCAGCCCGAGGCCGAGCCCCTCCCTGTCTAGGGATGCTGCTGCGGGCCGGCTACGCTAACATCTACATGTCCCTCCCTAGTGCACTTCCAACGCCAGAGCGCTTTAATTTAACCCCTTCCACGCGCCCCCCACAACTGCGTGCCACCCCTTCCTTCCTAACACCTCAGAAAACCAGCTCTGACCAACTCTAAACGATTTTCCCACAAGTCTGGGGTTGTCATTTTAAATTAACCCTTTGGGCACCCGAAAGGCCCCACACACACACTCCCGCGGCCGCCCTTAACCCTTTCCTCGGATCCAGCGAGTCTGTGACCCGGCTACCGAGGGCCCAGCGCCGAAGACCCCGCTCCTGCGCGGGCGGCCGCCCCCAGCCCTGCCCGCGGGGACCCCGGCCTCCCCGGCGCCCCCTCCCCGAGCATGCGCACAGCGCCCGCGGCCCGCCCGCCGCTTAACCCCTCGCGTACCGTGTCCCGCTCGGACTTGAGCTCCTCGATCTCCTTCTCCTTGGCCTGAAGCTGCTGTTGCTGCTGCTCGATGAGGTCCAGCTGCAGCAGCAGGATCTGCTTGAGGCAGGCGGCCTGGCTGGAGGCCCCCGCGCCGCCGCCGCCCCCGAGAGGGCTCTTCCGCGCCCCCTTCCATCGGGCCTCGCCGGCTGCCAGCGTCCCGGCCGCGGCGCTGGGCGCGAGGGGCGGCGGCCCGGGCAGCGGCAGCGGAGGGGGCCCCGTCGGGTCCGACGCGGTGGCCGCCGGCGGGGCCGCCCCGCCCTTGTCCCCGGCCCAGGGCGTCGGCTCCTTGGCGGCGGCCACGAGTGAGCCCGTCTGCAGCGGCAGCACCGCCTGGTACTTGGGCCGAGGGCTGCAGCCCGCGCCCGCAGCGGCCGGCTCCCCGCCAACGCCGGCCTGCTTGGTGGCGGGCGGCGGGCAGGGCAGCGGCGCCGAGCCGCCCCAGCTCTCCTCCGGCTGCCCGGGCGCCGCGCCGGCCGGGAGCACCGCGCCGCGGGCCTGAGCGGAGGCGGCGGCGGGCGGCGGCCCCGGCTCCTTGAGCTTGCGGTGCCGCGGCAGGAAGTGGGCTTCGGCCGCCCCGGGCTCGTCCTCGGGCCCGCCCAGCGCGGCCGCCCGCTCCAGGTCCAGGCGCTGCTCGGGGTTGCCGCCGCCGGGCGCCGCGGCCGCCTTGAACACGGCCGATCGCATGGTCCTAGTGGTCCGAGGCCGCGGCGGGGACCAGGGCGGGGGAGGGGCGGGGAGGGGGCGAGCGCGGGCCGCGGGCAACGGCGAGGGCGGGGGAGGGGAGCGCGCCGGGCGCCCTCAGCCGCGCGGCCGCCGGGCTCCGCGCGCGCCGCCGCCGCCGCGGGGCCCCGGCGCCCTCCCTTCGGCGCGCGGAGACGCCGGGCCGCGGCCGAGCCCGAGCCCCGCCGCCGGCCCCGGGGCGCCCCGCCGCCGCCCGCGCCCCGCCGCCCCCGCGCGCATCCCCGAGCCCGCCGCGGCCCGGCCCGGCCCGCCTAGCCCGCCGCCCCGCGACCCGCCGCCCGCTCCACCGCCCGCCCGCCGGCGCCCGCCTCAGCCGCCCCGCGCCTCCATGTTCACCGCGCTCCGCGGAGAGGCGGAAGGAAGTGTCCGCCCGCGCCGGGAGGGGTCTGCCGCCGCCCCGGGGGTCTCCGCCGCGCCCGCCCCTCCCCCACAGCCACCCCCGGCGCCTCCGCGTTTCCCTTTAAAAAAAACGGAGCCGCTCGCAGTCGCCGCCACCGCCACGGGCCGCAGCGCGCATGCGCAGGGAGGCCGGTGGCGCGGGAGGAGGGAGGAGCCGCGCTATTGTGAAAGGGGCCGCGCGGCCACGGGCCAGGGCGGGGGGCGCGGCGGGCCGCGGGGTCCACGGGGCGCGACACCCCGAGCGCCCCGCCCTCCCCTGGCACGGGGGTTCCCGCGCCCCTGAGCTGCGGCGCTGCAGGGCCTCGTGGGCGTCCTGGGCGGAACCGGACCGGCGCCCTGCGCTGCCGGCCGCCCACCCGGCCCGGCAGAGAATCGGGCCTTTGTCCCCCGGGATCCAGACCAGAAACCCCGCGGCGACCTCTGCGGGCCCAGAGGCGGGACGATCTCCGAGGGCTGCCGCCAGGGGGACGCAGCCATAGCGTCTTCTGCGCGAAGCGCCATCCGCCCACGTTCCCTCGCCGGCCACCTGCAGGCGTGCGAGCCGCGCCCGGGAGGAGGCTAGGGCCTCCGCAGGGCTTCGCCCTTCACCGAGAATTGTGGATTTGACGCCATCTCTTGGAGCTCTTCATCGTAATTTGTGCCCTTTTTTCCTTTCATTGAGTCAAGTCTCAATACATTGTCCACAAGGTCTTGAGTTCACACACGGCTCCGACTCACCCCCAAACTCGCAGCGATCCTCCTGATTCAGCCTACCCGTTGCTTGTCTCCAGGGCACTTGGCCTCTCCAGACTCATTTTGCGTGTGCACGCGCGGATGTGTGTGTGTGTGTGTGTGTGTGTGTGTATAGATTTCCAACCAGCTCTAGCCATCAAGTGCTCACAGGTCCTTATAGAAAACCGTTTTTAAGAGTCAGCTGTGGTGGCATACGCGCGCCTGTAATTCCAGCGCCTGTATTTCCAGAGGCTGAGGCAGGATTGTTGCATAGAGGAAAAATGGGCTACAAACTGAGCTCGAGGCCAGCCTTAACTGCATAGCAAGACCCTGTCTCAAAAAGACAAACAGAAAACTATTTTTAAAGTTTTTTTTTCCTTTTTTTGTTTTTTTATCCGAGGTGTACATTTAAAAAAAAAGTCTACAGGGAGATAGAGAAGACTTAACACACCCTGGCCTAGTGCAAAAGCCACGGATTAAAACTATATCTGATTGTGAGCCCAACAGAAGGCCTTGGAATGGAAAGTAATGTGATGGGTGTGAGTGTAAGAGGATAAGAGGGCCCTGCCCTGGCCTCCAGACACCGGCCTCGCCAAGCGGCCTGATGGACCCCAAGAGACTAAAAGGTGAAGGGGGGCAGGCTTGTGGAACACGGTCTTGCTCAGTGTGTACCTCTGTACAAGGAGGAGACTCCCAAACAGTGTCTTCTTGAACACATGGCCTCCAAGTCCAATATGTACGCAGCTGGGTGTTTTGTAGACTTTTGTTTTTTTTGAGACATGGTAGCACTCAATAGCTCAGGTTGGCCTTGAACTCAGGGCAGTTCTGCTGCCTCAGCCTCCGGAGTGCTGGGATGACAGGCATGTGCCAGCATGCTCTGAAACACTCCACACCTATATCTAAAATGAAGTTCCTAGCCGGGCATGGTGGCTCATGCCTGTCATCCCAACACTCGGGAGGCTGAGCCAGGAGGATCCTTGTGAGTTTAAGGCCAACCTGAACTGCCCAGTGAGATCCTGTCTTAAAAATTACAAAATATATATCCCAAATCCAACAACTTCTCAACAAGTCTATAATTTATATCCTTAGTTTTAGCTACAAGCTTGCTTTTTTTTTTTAATTCAAAGTAACCATGTAATTGGTCTCTTGGCTTCAACCTTTGCCTTCCCTGCCTCAGTCTGCTCAACTGAGTGAGGTAGCTGAGGCCGTGTTATTTCTCTGCCCCAAACTCTGATTCCGCCTCACATCTCACTTGCAGTGAAGCTAAAATCTTCACAGCCTTTTGGTGTTCCATCCCCAGGTGCTGCTTGCTCTCTGACTTAGCTATTCCCACTCCCCTCTTTGCTTTCTCTTTTTGTTTGGTTTTATTTATTTATTTATTTATTTTTGGCGGTACTGGGGATTGAACTCAGGACCCTCCGCCTGCTAGGCAGCCGCTTATTCCACTGAGCTATATTCCCCAGCCCCTCTCTTTTTGTTTGGGAGACAAGGGCTTGCTCTATAGTTCAGTCTGGCTTTGAATTCAAAGTGATCCTCCTGTCTCAGCCTCCTGCCTAGGCAGGCCTCTCAAGTGCTGGGATTACAGGCATGTACCACCATGCCTGGCAGTCATATAATGTTTTGTTTTTTTTTTTAGTCAAATAATGTTAATATAAAAAATAATAAAACCTAGGGGAAGAAAAGTATCATGGCCAAGCATGGCAATGCGTGCCTGTGACCCCAGCACTCTGGAGGCTGAGGTAGAATCACTGTGCATTCGAGGCCAGCCTGGGCTACAAGGTGAGTTCAGTGCCAATCTGAACTACTTAGCAAGACCCCGTCTCAAAAAAAAAAAAGACAAAGAAGAAGGGACACATTATCTGGAAAGAATCAAGCAATTGGAGGTAGGTCTTGAAGGCTGAGTGGTCATATACTATGTCCCATTACTCCAAACAAAGGAAGGTACAACTTGTTGGCATAGTGAGCCGCAGGATTTCTTCCCAACAAAGCAGGGAAAGATCAGCTTTGTTCTGAAAGCTCAGTATAGTATCCCTGACTGTCAGAAAAGCAGGAAACCAACGTGGAGGCTGGTGGTCCAGGTGTGAGGTGAGAGAGTGAGCTAAAGTGAGTATGCTGCTGCAGAGGTAGATAAGGTCAGCAGGTAAGGGCCAAGGCTCTTGAGCCAGGTGTGGTGGTGCATGCTAGTAATCCCAGAATTAGGGAGGCTGAGGCAGGAGAACCTCCATAAGTTTGAGGCCAGCCTAGGCTACAGTGTGAGTTCAAGGCCAATATGGAAAGCATAGTGCGACTGTCTCAAAAGCTCTAAATAACTGAGATAGTCCATATATAGTATGTATTATAGTTATGTGGCACCTGATAATGCTTCTTAATGTATTTATTGTTGCTAGAAAATGTACATTATTATTATTTTGCTTTAATACTAGAGATTGAACCCAGGATCATCACGCTAAGCTATATCCCCAGGCCTTTGTGTGTGTGTGTGTGTCTGTTTGAGACAGGGTCTTGCCATGCAGTTCAGGGTGGCCTCCAACTGGCAATAATCCTTCTGCCTCAGTCTCTTGTGTGCTGGGATTATAGGTATGTGCCCCCATGCCTGGCCTAGTTTTTCATTTTGAAGACACACTTTTGCTAAATCACTAAATTGCCCAGGCTGACCCAGAACTTGCAGTTCTCCTGCCTCAGCCTCCCTGAGTGACAGGACTGTAGAAGCTTGGCACCACCAGCTTGCACACTATTGTTAGCTGGCAGGATTTATCAGTGGGAAGCTGAAGGAGAGGGAGGAGTTTGTGGTCAAGTTTTGCAAGCAGGGTAGGTGGACATACCATGAATAGGTCACATGTGTTTTCCTCCTCCCTAGACCAAGGGTGGTCCCAAACCAGCATCACTAGCAGCTTGGGAAACTGGTTGCATATGCAAATTAGATATGCAAATCTTCGGGTCCTGCCCTGGGCCTCCTGAATCACGAACTTTGGCCTGGAATTTGGCAGTTCCTGTTCCCTCCAAGTGGTTCCATCTGATACTCTTGGGCCTGAAAAGCACCGTTTGGCCAGGGATGTAGCTCAGCCACAGAGCCAGCTTGGAAATACACAGACCCGCCGTTTCCTTCTTTTTCCAGTGCTGGGGTGGAAGCCAGAGCCCCATGCATGCTGGGCCAGCATCAGCCACTGAGGAGCGCGACTGCCAGCCCTGCCTGCTATTCCTAAAGGGCCACACAGAGATTGCAGCCCAAGTGCTGGGGGGTATTCTTTGCACCCCTCAGCTCCGCCATTGTGGTGTAGGAGCAGCCCCATGGGGCTGAGGGAGGAGCTCTCCTAACCTTCAGAAGGGCGCGAGTTCGATCCCCAGCACCACCAAAAGCAAAAGAAACAAAGCAGCCCCGTTAAAGGACATGAGTGCAGCCGTGGACCAGTAAACTTCAGTGTATGAAATTTATATTTCATTTCATTTTCATGCCATGACGTCTTTTTTTGTTGTTGAAACGGTCTCCCTATGTGGTCTGGGCTGGCCTCAAACTCTTGGCAATCTTCCAGCCTCAGCCTTCTGAGTGAGTGCTCGGATTACAGGTGTGCACCGCCATGTCTGGCTGAAGTTGTTTGTGTGTGTGTGTGTGTGTGTAGAGAAAAAGAAAACAAAATTTCAAAACAAGATAATAAAGTAATACATTGCATATTGTTATCTTTAAATTAGTTACTCAGCCAGTGTGGTGGTTTATGCCTGTAATCCCAGCACTCGGGAGGCTGAGGCAGGTAGCTCACTGCAAGTTTTAGAGCAGCAAGGACTACAGAGCAAGTTCAAGACCAACCTGGACTACACAGTGAGATCTTGTCTCAAAAAACAAACACAGAAGTCTCAAAGAATAAGCCCAAAACAGAGCCTAGGAATGTGTTCAGGGGTCATAACCAAGTCTCTAAAAAATGCTCTATTTTATCCCTAATTGGATAGCAACCCATCTTTTTGTCCTCTGGCAAAGGTAAGAAGAGAATGAAACCTGACCCTTCCTGCCAGGCAGGGTGGCTCAGCCTGTAATGCCAGCATTGACCTGGGAGGCTGAGGCAGGAGGATCACTACAAGTTCAAGGACAGCCTGGAGTACACAGACAGTTCAAGAGCAGCCTGAACTACACATCAAGACGCTGTCTGAGGAAAAATAACAACAAAAAGGCCAGGCCTTATCCCCATCCCTCTTGATCTTTGTTTCAGATCCTTCTGCCTCAGCCTCCTGAGTACAATTACCACACCCAGCTCCCTCTTAATTTTACACGGAGGGGCAAGATTTCATGTCTGCATCCCCTATCCATTCTCTGAAAGGAATATCCTCGTAGTGTGGAAAAAGTAGAGAGCAAGACTGGGCCCTATTACCTGCCTGGGTTGTGGTTTTTCCAGGACCCTCCCCCCAAAAAAAAACAAAACTGGCTGAGTGTAGTGGTGCATGCCTGTAATCCTAGCGCTGGGGAGGCTGAGACAGGAAGATCTTGGGGAGTTTGAAGCCAACCTGAGTTACACAGCGAAACCTGCCTTTGAACAATAACAGATAAAAAAAAAAAATGGAAATAGCTCATCGTCAAGGTTTTGTCCAGCTTTGTGAGTGCGAGCCTGCAGTTTCCCGCTCGGCAGGGCAGAGCTGGGTAGTGAAGCGGAGGCTGCGCTGGCGGCGTCCCAGAAGGAGGGTGGCTTCATGAGGCTCCGGAGAGGCAACGCAGATGGGGCTGCAGGCTGGCACCGTCCCAGTCCGCGGCCGAGCAGGGCGGCCGGGGCCCCTTCCCTCCCCGAAGCCGCGGCCGCAGCGGACCCTCGGCACCCCCGCCGCCGCCAAAGCCTCCAGCGCCCCGCCCATCCACGTGGCCCTGCCTCCCGTCCCGGCAGTCTCCGCGGGAGCCCCAGCCCGGCACATGACCGACGGCGGGGTTTCCTTCCCCTGCGCCCTGTTGGGGCCCCGCTGGCGACTGAATACGCGCGCCCCCTGCAGGCAAATGGTGGGACAACAGCGGGGCGGGGTCGAGGGCTTGTGTGCAACAGGACAGGGTGTCTGCAGCTTTTTTGTTTGTTTTTAGGGTGGCTGCTTCTGCTTAATATAGTTTTTTAGCCGCTCAGTTCCTCATTTCATAACTTTACGAATTCCTCATTGAAAGATGAGACAGCCAGGCGCAGTGGCTCTAATCCCAGCCCTCCATGAAGTTGGGGGAGGAGGGTGGCAAATACAAGCCCGGCATGCGCACTTTGTTTGTTAAGGCGTCGGGAACTGAACTCATGACCCTGTACTTGCTAGGCAGGCGCTGTGCTACTGAGCTATCCCTGGCCCTGAACAATTTAAAGTCAAGGAAAAGGCCGGGCATGGTGGGTGCACACCTGTGATCCCAGCACTCTGGAGGCTGAGGCAAGAGGATCGCTTCGTTCGAGGCCAGCCTGGGCTACACACTGAGTTCAAAGCCATTGTGAACTACAAAGCAAGATTAGCTCCCGCAAAAAAGAAAGGAAACACGGTCTCTGCCTTTCAGACTGGGAACATTTGTCCTGGGCAGGAAGAGCCCTGGGAAGTCCTGTGGGGATAGCAAAAATTAATCTAGTGGGAAGCCTTCAGGCACCAAATGAGCGAGCCGGCCAGGAAACGCTGCAAAATAGGTCACGTGAAGCCAAGAGGGAGCCCGTTTCCTTGGGAAAAAGTCTGACCTACGCTCTGCCTATGTTCACCCCGCATAAGCTGTTTAGTTGAGTTGGACAGGGAATTGGAGGTGTGGGAGGCGACTACGTAGTATGGAGTGGGAAGGTTATTTCTTTTAAAGACAGTCTCACTATGTAACTCAGGGTGGCCTTGAACTCACAGCAATCCTCCTGTTGACCTACCTCAGCCTCTCGAAGGCCTGTGCCACCATGCCCAACACTTGAAGGGCAACACTTGTCCTTCCAAGGTCACAGGGATCGTGAGTAGCAGATGGCCTGAGAGCTGCAGGCCTTGGAGCGCAGGGATGAGGAAACAGTTCCAGGGACGCAGACGGAGCGGAGCGGCGCGCCCATGGGAGGTGTCTCGGGGCTTTCTGCGTTCGCGGGGAAACAAGCCACAAGCAATCGAGCCAGAGGGCCGCGGACTCTGGCCAGGACACTTGTTGCTCCATAATTCAGCACCTGTCAGCGCTCGCATGACCAGGTGCTATTTCCAGAGTCCTGGGCGTGGGTGGGGGGCAGAGGCCGGGGTAGACCCGTGGGGCGGCTCCTTGTGCTGCTGCAGTTCCAGCTGTCAACCACGCGGTGGCGCCCGTGCCCAACCACAGCCTGAGGGATGGGCGGGCGCAGGCGAGCTTAGAAGCCTCCAGAGGATGGCAGGGACGTCGGGGGTGACCCTGCGCACAGAGGTGACCGGGGGTCACCCGTTGTGCAGCTGCAGGCCCTTTGCAGGCCCGTCGCAAGCCAACCAGGCTCAGCCCTGCTTTCCAAAAAGGACGGATGGACGTGGGCGCGGGGTCTCCAGGGCTCCCCAGCACCCTGGGCGCTGTGGTCATTTCCTGCCTGCAGCTTCCTCCGCATCCCCACCCCCAGCCGCGCGAGGCCCGAGGAATGCTGTCCCCGGCGGTGTGCCAGGCTGCGGACGCTCCGGGCTCCAGGGTGGGGCTTGGAGAGGGGAAGCCCTTTGGACAGGATGGCCAGGCCACCAGGCCTGCATGGCCTGCTCGCTTTCTTTCCTTGCTAAGCACAAAGCCACCCGTCGTCTGTCGTCTGCGGTCACTACCACCAATAGATTTCCTTGGCAGAGCACAGCATGCACAATTTGGGGTCAATGGCATCCTGGGCCTTGTCCCTCACAGTGGGCGGGAGGAACGGCACCTGGAACGGCCTTCCCATGGCTGAACCTGGAAGGACTCAGCAGCCAGGGTCCCGAGATCCGGGGTTGTAAATGATGACTCATCCCCGGGGCGCCTTCTGGAGCCTTCTCAGAAACTAGAGTCTAAAGACGTACCCGGTCTTTGTACAGTTCAACACATGAGTAAACAGAGTTTTACACATCTGACCTCAACTCAGCTTTCATTTCCCTGAAACAAATCAGCTGCAATCTAAACTCATTTATGCAGTCCACATCAAGACCGAGGAAA
This sequence comes from Dinomys branickii, assembly GCA_004027595.1. Classification (NCBI taxonomy): domain Eukaryota; kingdom Metazoa; phylum Chordata; class Mammalia; order Rodentia; family Dinomyidae; genus Dinomys; species Dinomys branickii. The sequence goes on along the minus strand of PVLD010010040.1, from coordinate 45,207 downwards.
TCATGGTCACGACTGTGATCCGACACTTGGAAGGCTGAGGCAGGAGGATGGCTGCAAGGTTGAAGCCGGCTTGAGCTACGGCGTGAGACCCTGTCTCAAAAAAAAAAGCCAAACAAAAATAGGCAGGGGGTGGAGGGAAATGCCTGTAATCCTAGCCCTCAGGAGGCTGAGGCAGGAGGATCCTTGAGAGTTCAAGACCAGCCTGGCCTAGTAAGTGAGCTCAAGGCCAGGCTGAACTGCATAGCCAGACGCTGTCTCAAAAAGACATTTAGAGATAGATACAGACAGAGATACGAGCAAGGAAGAATCTCCAATACTGCCTTGTGACTAAGTGAGGACTCAGTTCCGTGGCGCCCCCTGTTGCTTCCAGCCACTTCTGCAGCCTGTGCGCCTGACGTCATTGTCTGTGGTCCCGTGCCAGATTCCCAAGTGTGGTCCTGAAATCTGAGCGCCCCCCCCCCCCCCCCCCCCCCCCCCCCCCCCCCCCCCCCCCCCC